>VWZE01025431.1:737228-769318 GCA_013396675.1 Eubucco bourcierii | reverse complement strand
AAAAAAAAAAAAAAAAAAAAGGAAAGCAGCCTAAATAGGATATTTTAACATCACTGGTAAATAAAAATCCTACTAACTTAAAGACTGAAATATTCAAGCTAAGTAGAATTTGGAAACCTAGGAAGCTGCATTAGGATTGTAAAACTGGAAATGTGCTATTTAGTCATTCTGATAACCCCTTCCCTAAAATGTACCTTCAGCTGGAGCTACACAAGTTGGCAGCTTCTCTTAACAGCACCACTTAAGATTTTACTTGAAACTTCGAACAGAGCACATCCACCAAGAGGAGATTTAGCTGAGCCATTGTGCTTCTTAATCACCCTTTCATAAGACTGTTGACTTCTCCACCCACACAGATACACCTCTTCAGATCTGCTTTTTGCACCAGAGGAGCAAACCCAGCGTGTATTAACCAGATATCGATTCTTACCTTGGTCTTCAGCTTCTGAATTTCAGCTTCTGTAACTGCATGTTTGATTTGCAACTAAAATTGAAAATATAAAATAAACAAGTAAAAGTCACAGCGAGAACTCCAGCATTTTGCAAGCCTGTGCTGCAAGCTGAATACCTTATTACACAGCAGAAGGCCTTCGAGAGTGCTGCAGTGCAGTAGATTGTAAATTAAAATGTCTAGCTTGCAAAATGACTCAGTCTGTGCAACCTAATTAAAGATAGGATGCTGTCTAACCACTCATAATTTCAAATCAGAACATCCAATCTGTTTAGCAAAACCAAATGTCTTGTGCTTTAGAGGGGAAAAAAAAAAAAAAAGAAAGAAAGGAGAAGGAAAAAGATGTTATCCTGCTGGGCTCTGCTCTGATCTGAGCGTGAAATACGTCCCAGTGCTGCCAGGAAGTCCCACTGCACTGATTAAAGCAGGCATGTTACAAAAAGCAAATATGGAAATAAGTGATTTAACAACTCGAGAAGTCAGGGAAACCTTGAGGGAAGATTCCACACGTTTATTTCAAGCAAGGAAAGAAAAAAAAAAAAAAAAAAAAAAAAAGAGCCTGAAACAAAAAGGTAAACCGATGCTACCCTTCTCCACCGTTAGCTGGAGTGATTCTGCTCAAGCTGCCTGAGCTCGATTGAGGGCAGTCCCACAGGGAAAATGAGAAACAGGAGCCGGCACTGGAGCAAACCAAATGATTGCAAGGAGATGAACGGCCCAGGCAGTGTGCTCCAGGCTGGAGTCACATTCCCGAGCAGCATCTCGCACTAACAGCAGGGCTGTGAGGGAAAAAGGTTGGCGTGAGGAGCTGGCAGCCACCTGCACGCTCCCCGCAGGGATTTCTTTTGCACTAACCTACATTAGTCTGCTGCTCTGGAGTGAATACTCATTAGGTCCTGGAGTGTGTTAGGTGATGTCCTGAAACTTCTTTAGTTTCACCCCAAATCTGCAGGCTCCAAGAACACAGAATCACAGAGCAGTGGAGGTTGGAAGGGACCTCGGCAGATCATGAGTCCAAGCCTCCCTGCTAGAGCAGGTCACCTACAGCAGGTGGCACAGAAACGTTTCCAGGTGTGTTTTGAAAGTCTCCAGAGAAGGAGACTCCACTGTCTCTGTAGGCAGCTTGCTCCAGGCTTCCACACCCTCACAGCAAAGATTTTTTTCCTTAACTTCAAGTGAAACCTTCTGGGTTCTAGTTTGTGCCTGCTGCCCCTTGTTTTATCACTGGGCACTACAGAAAAGAGCCCAGGCCTCTCCCAGCAAGAGATGCTCCAGTCCCCTCACCATCTTGACTGGACCCTCCAGACTCTCTCCTGAGCTGGGGAGTCCAGGATTGGACACCACACTCTGAAGTACAAATCAAAACACAGCTTTGACAGCTGATCCAAGTGGAGATGGTGATGCACACAAACCCAGTACTGGCTTGCAGCCCAGTCCCTGCTGCTTCCTTATGCACAGCAGGCAGCACGGATAACCTTCTGACAGGCCCCATGCCTTAAGTTCTCATACACCTTAAGCCTGAAATAAACGTGTGGAATCTTCCCACAAGGCCACACACACATTAAGCATTGCTCAACCTGAATCACTGACCTGAGTGTGCTGGGTGGGAGCTGTTGGCAAGGGCATAGCCTGAGTTACAAGTTTGGGCTGGAGGAGTCCAGCAGGACAAAGCCTTCATTTCTCATGAAGAGCAGCAACAGTTACCTCCAAACACGTTTTACAGGGAAGGTTATTTTCCCTCCCAAGGCTAATGGCAGCCTTTGGGAACAGTTTGTGTTGAGCTAATAGAGTACAGGAGGGAGCTGCACTCAACCAGAAATTATCACCTCTGGTGAAGCAATGGCAATGCTCTTGAAGACTAGGCTGTGAGTGAAACAATGGACAAATAGCTCAAAAAAGAAGTTCTGGAGGAGAGGAGCAATTTTCAGAATCCCAGGAACCATCAGAGAGTTGATTGGCACAAGCAGTTCTGAGACAGGCCAAGCTTCTTTTGAAATCCCCTCTTTGTGGGGCCTCCTGAATGCACTTTTTGTGGCAGCAGAGGAAATAAAGGCACGCTCCCAGATGCTGCCTGGTTTGCAAATCAGCTTAACTCATCTAGTGAATAAGCCCAGGCCTTGCTGGTGGAGAAACTGGGAGGAATACAGGAGACAGCAATGCAACTGGTCCCACCTGAGGGACACTTTAAGAATCCTCTCTCCATCAGGCCTGTCTTGGTCACCATCTCCAGAGAAGATTCTAATTCTTGTCTCCAGGATCATCTGTCACTTACCCCTCAGTTTGAACTTGCACTGCCAAGTGCAAGGAACCTTGCAGTGCTCAGTGACAGCAGCTCTAAGAACTCCCTGCAGTCACTGCCCATACCAGCCTGCAGAAACATGGCACATGTGGGTGCTCACCAGCTGTGCCAGCAGGTGGACCATGCATGGGGGCAGACTGAACTCACCCTGGGCATGCAGCTCACAGGCTCACAGGATTTCAGGACTTGGAAGGGACCCAAAGAGATCATCAAGTCCAACTCCCCTGCCACAGCAGAACCATACAGTCTAGCTCAGGTCACACAGGAACACATCCAGACAGGGAGACTCCACAACCTCTCTGGGCAGCCTGTGCCAGTACTCTGGGACCTTACAGTAAAGAAGTTCCCCCTTGTGTTGAGGTGGAACCTCCTGTGCTGCAGCTTCCATCCATTGCTCCTTGTCCTATCCCAGGCAGCAGTGAGCAGAGCCTGTCCCCCCACTCCTGACCCCCAGCCTTCAGATATTTATAAACATTGATTAAATCCCCTCTCAGTCTTCTCTTCTCCAGACTAAAAAGCCCCAGGTCCCTCAGCCTCTCCTCATCAGGCAGTGCTCCAGTCTCCTAATCATCCTTGTAGCCCTCTGCTGGACCTTCTCCAGCAGATCCCTGTCCCTCTTAAACTGGGGAGCAGCTCACCCAGTGATCACAAGGACCTCCTGAAGAAGTGCCATAGGGGAGCAGGGCTATTGGGCCAGGCCAGTGGAACACCAGTGCAGCTGGGAGCAAGGATCTCAGCAGCCCTGGAGCTGGTGCCAACAGCAAGAAGGGGCCACTGGTGCTGTTCCACCTAGCAGCCCAGGAAGGCAAGCAGGGTATGCACCTCTGTGGAACTATGTCCAGTAGAGAGGAAACTACGGAGATACTCTAACCAGCATTTGCAAGTGGTTACTTGCAACTTCTGAGCTCACTCAATCCAGCCTCTCACCTGCAACTTTCAGAGACTGAGGCCTGATTTTTTCTGACTCTCCCATTTGTGCTGGTAGTGAAAAAGCACACAAGAATCATCTCAATACGCTGTGGTGCTTAGGCAGTGCCCAGGTCTTTGCTCAGTTCTGCTGCCTCATTGTTTTGGAGTGAGATAAGAATGAGGAGAAGGAAGAATGAGCTACACTTTGTCCCTCTGCAGAGTTCATAATGACATCAAAAAGCCAAGCCTCAAAGCCTTAGGCCACCTGCTTGCAGACCTTTCCTAGCTCTTTTAAAACCCCACAAACCTACCAGCAGCACTTCAGCAGCTCATTATTACACACAGACAGACTCCACCTTTTTGGATAAATGACAATCTGCCTGGGTACAGCTGGTCTGAGCAGTTATTTTCATGCTCTCTTTTATTCAGTTACCAAAAATGAGTACTGAGCACCCAGCCAGATCATTGAATCAATACATGGTACAGCAGATCTCACTGAGGCAGAAGGAAAAAGGACTTTTTTTATTGAGTATCTGTAGCCGACATCTCATTTTCCCCCCTTTTTTCCCTCAAAGAACTAACTCTGCTTGCAGAAGAGATGAAAAACACTGCCACATTTACCAGCTAGACTGAACAACAGGCAAGGTCAGTTGTTTGGCAAGCAAATTTGGACTCCATCATTAACAATCTTTAAGTCAATTTACTAATAAGGGAGCAAAAATCCCTTACTTCACATCCCATATAACGCCAGAAATTCCTGGCAGATAACTGGTTTGCATTTTTATGTTTCCTAAGCCAACATAAAACTGTGAAGGCTTCATTTGAACAAAGGCATTTTGAATAATTTTTGGCACTTTTCCTTTTCAGTGAGGTCTTGAAAAGCTGATTAATTTTCTCCAGAACAATGCAACATTTTATCAAAAGATACAGACAGAAAATGGATTGAATTCACCTCTCAATGAATTCATTCATTGACTTCATTTGCACAGAAGGTAGAAGAGGATAAAAAGGTAGCAAATGGTAAAGCAGTCAGAGCATACTAGGAAAGGAAGCACCCAAGGGAATCTAATACTCTCCATTAAAAAAATTATAGTCATTATATATATATTTCCCATGTTTATTTTATATATATTATTGTGTANGAGGTTGGAAGGGACCTCTAGAGATCATCCAGTCCAACTGCCCAACCAAAACAGGGTCATCTAGGGCAGGTCACACAGGAACACATCCAGATGAGGCTTGAAAGTCTCCCAAGGAGACTCCACGATCCCTTTGGGCAGCTTGGTGCATGGTTCCAGCACCCTCACACAAAAGAAGTTTCTCCTCATGCTGAGGTGGAAGCTCCTGGGATCCAGTCTGTGCCCACTGCCCCCATCACAGGACAGCACTGAAAAGAGCCTGTCCCCTTCTTCTTGACACCTGCCCTTCAGCTATTTGTAACGACCCAGCAGATCTCTGAGATGAAGGACAGGACTGATCTGTGAGCACAACAGGAGGAAGGTTTTACATGCCTGTATGTGTTCTGCAGCACTATACTGCTAACACTAACTATTGCTTCACATATTTCATTGAGTCATTAAATAAAGTGCCTAAGCCCTGCACAAGCTGTCCCTTCTCCCTACAGATTTCGTCCATCTTCAATCACCACAGCTGAAACAAAGCTTCCAGCTCTTTCTCTTAAAGCATTTCAGGAATCTCAGTCCCATTTTCCCTGTTTTACAGCCAGGGAAAGCAAACTAGCAGAAGTAGAGTGATACACCCAGTAATGCCCATCCCTCTCCTGACTCTCATCCCAAAAGCAAGGCGCTTCAGCTAAGGTTGCTCTCAAAATACACCAGCACATTTTTTTTTTCATGGCAAGGAGTGAATTCAACTAATTAGGTCAAACTATTATGCTTAAAGATTATGTCCAACCCACTTGTTTAATACTTTCATTAATCTCTGGAGTAAGAACAAGAGAGAACAGTTATTCTTTAAACACAATGCCAGAAAAACACTGTGTAGGCTTGTGCAGTGTGATTGTGAACAAGTCCTCCAGTGTTGAAGGAATTCAGGGCAAATACCAAGAAAAATACATGTACTCACTCTGGCAGCCAACAAAATGCAGCTGTGTGCTGTTAAATACAACCAGGGAAACAAAAGTGGAGTGCTTGTAACAGTGGTGCTGCGTGGGCCAGAGAAAAAGAGTCCACTCTTGTGCAGGAGCAACTGAGTGTTTCTTCTCAGGCACTCATCTGCACTTAAACTGAAGGATCCCCAAGAGGAGATCTTCAGCTGAGCTCCTCTGCATCAGTGGGGTGAGGGCATTACAACAAATAGCTTCAAAGCTATTTGTTTTGACATGCTCAAGTGTGGCAATAGGCCAATGTGCTCCAGCAGAGTTTGGCAGGTAATTCACCCAAAAGTCAGTGTCTTGTTCATCACTGCATTGCTGCTTGGTGTGGCCTGGGTATGCTGGCACAAGCAGAATGGCAACACCTTCCCTCTGGTTTGAAAAACTATCACTCTGTGTGATGACAAGAGAGCCTGGAATTTGAAATATGGAATGAGAAAATCATTTAAGTACACTAAAAAGCTTTCAGAAAACAATGATGAATAACAGGAACCACCCAAAGGCTGAAAGGGTATCAGCAGCAAAGGGAAAGGTTGGTTGCTCATTGATTACTTTCCATACATTACTCTCACCAGGGAGTAGTAACAACATATATTGATAGGAGATGAAATATCTGGTTTGAGTGGACAAGGGAAGAAGGATAAAAGCAGAGCCTCTGTGTTTAAAAACTCCTTTCTGGACCCAGATTCTGCTGCTCAAATCTCCTATGAGGTTCTGGCTACTTTCACCCCTTCCATCTTCCTACATTTAAAAAGAAAAATGTTCTTTATTGGCATCACTTAGCCCATTGCTGTGGGCTTAGGTAAATCCAACTCTTCAATGTTTTTAACTGCAGCAGGTTTCAGGAAAGCTCAGAACTAAACCACATCAAAAGCACAGGCTAAAATCCAGAAGAAAAGTTTCTCAGTACTTTGGTGAGTTAAGTTACATGAAGTCAGTGACTGCAAGGAACACCAGTGACCCGAGATCCAGTTAGCACTGGTGGGTGCTATACTAACACTGCCACCACACAGCTTAGTAAAACAGCAGTCTGCAATGTGCCTACTTCCCCAGCAGAGCTTTCCTGGTCCTTCTAAACACGTAGCCAAACATAGGACATAGTTGAGGAGTTGCTGCATTTCCTGTAGGGCTTTCCTCAACACTTTTGATTGAAATCTTAGGACATAAAAAGAAAAAAAAAACAAAACCCAAACAACTAACAAAAAAAAAAAATTAAAAAAAAAATCAAAAGGTAGTAATGAATTAACCTGCACTTTGTCTTCCTGGTCAAAAGTACAAAGTGCTGATGCAGAAGAGCTTCAATGCTGCAAACTCGAGTTGTAAATTAGCCTCCACACAGAGGCCACCTGAAAGCTGCTGCTAAAAGAGCTCTGAAGCCTCACTTCTTTTTCAGCAGAACTTTTGCAGTGGTTGAAAAGCACTGAGTGTACAAACAGGCAGAAATCAGCTTTGCAGTCTAAGCCCTGTGAGGTGTTTCAGGAGTATTTGCTGCTCTGCCACTTACCTCTTTGAATTTGTGAGCCAGCTTGTTGGTGTCCACGTCTCCGGGGGAGAACATGTCATCGTTCTCAGGGAGGTCGAACACTTCGATAGCCATGTCACCTCCTGGAAGGACAGGTCCCATGTCTTCATCTTCTTCATCTGTAGCATATTCCCCTGTCTTAATTTTACAGCATTTAAGAAATTCCAGTTATCCTCTTATTATTAGGCAGAGGCTGTTCAAAGAGCAACGAAGCTACTCTGCGAACACAAAATCCCACAAAGTAGCTTCTCTTTTCCTTTAGCTCCAGAAAGTTCTACCAGACAAACTGCAACTCCACAGCATTATCATAGAATCACAGAGTGGTAAGGTTGGAAGGGACCTCAAGGATCAGCTAGTTCCAACCCTCTGCCATAGGCAGGGACACCTCCCACTAGTACAGGTTACTCAAGGCCTCGTCCAACCTGGCCTTGAACACCTCCAGGGAGGGAGCAGCCACAACCTCCCTGGGCAACCTGTGCCAGTGTCTCACCACCCTGCAATTACTGCAGAAAGCAGTCAGCAGAGCCGAGCAGGGCAGCTCCTCAGGTAAACAAACCAGCAGAATGACACCAACACATTACAGAACACAGAAATAAATGGGACTTTTGCTCTTGTCTTCCAAAGAGAGGGATCTGATCTTGTCACCACATCAAAGACAAACTATGGCTTCAAAAGAACCAAGGAGATCTATGCCATAAGCTGCATGAAACATACTTGCCCTGTAAAAAACTGTCTGCTGACTTCTGTTCCACATGAAACCACGAGAAGGCTGCTCAGAGCCAGTGCCACAAAGCTGGATTGGGGGATTCAGTGGTTTTACAAGGTGCAGACAATGCTTGGCAATAACACAGCTGTTGCAGGAGCTGCCTGAGGATCCTTGCAATGTAGTTTTTCCTAGCTGACAACAACAAAAATGTTTCCTCAATAAGCACAGAAAACTTCCATGCTCTTGAAGGAAAACTTTGGAGTCTTCAGTCTGCATTGGTGGACAAGACTCACTCATGCATTTAAAAGATCTCTTTCTCAGTTCAGCAGCACCTAGGGCTTGAGCTTATCCCATTCACAACAGCAGCTTTGGCTGTGAGCCATCCAATTCTGCTCCATGCTAGCACAGCTAATAGCAAGGGAAGATCTTCATAAACACCAGCTGCAATTTCCCACTTCAAAAAGGGAAATCTGTTCCTCAGGTTGCTTAACTGCCTTCTCAGGTCTTGAAGCAGGTCTGCTGCTCCCAAGCAGCAAGCAGCAGCAGCCAGGACAATGCAGGGCATTTGTACAGTAAATGATGTTCCCTTCAGGATCACTCATGTATTAAATGATCTATCTTTTGGAAATACTACATTTAGCAGTGTGATTCTTCCCCACCAAGTGTGTGTGACGGAGCACTGCTGCAAGACAATGGAATGAGAAGGCAAAGTAGGCTACCGAGTGTCTCTCTAACTTGGTGTGACCCAAGCCCAGTGCACACTGCCTGGCAGAAGTCATAGAGTTATAGAATCATAGAATGGTAAGGTTGGAAGGGACCTCAAAGCTCTTCCAGTTCCAACTCCCTGCCATAGGCAGGGACACCTCCCACTAGCACAGGTCACTCAAGGCCTCATCCAACCTGGCCTTGAACAGCTCCAGGGCAGGCAACCCTGTGCCAGTGTCTCACCACCCTCACTGCAAAGAACTTCTTCCTAACATTCAGTTTCAATCTCCCCTCTCCCAACTTAAACCCATTACTCCTCACCCTGTCATTACAAGACCTTGTAATTAATGCTGCTCTGTGAAAGAACACGGATCCTTCCGAAACAGCAAGGTGCTACCTGAGCCATGGTGAAGAGTGAGGAAATACAGCAAGATAAAGCAGCAGGACCTGCAGGTGGCTGGCACAGCCTCTCTTGCTGTGGTTTGAGCAGCTCTACCACACACAGCCACCTGCCATGACTCCTGTCCTCCAACACACATCCCTGACTTCCTGCTCCAGAGACCTGCCATGGTTGCACTGTCTTTGTGGGAAGGTCTCTGAGGTTCAGAATTTGGTAGTCTGAATAAAGTGAATTTTCTTGTAGATTTATGCAAACTCAAGACCTGCTACCATATTTTAAGCACTGGATGAAAACAAACAGGGCAGTTTGACAGCTCTGAGACTGAGTGACTCCTGCATAATTCACCTCAGCACCAAACTCTTCATGCTGGCAATCCACATATTCCTTAACTTTATGCAGCCAGAAGTATCACTTTGAGGAAATGGACCCAAAAAGACAGGTCTGGGGTTTCTTTTGTCTGTTTGTGGGTACTCGTTTGGGCAGTGTAAACTGAGATTTTCTTACCCAAAAGATGCCCTCCTTACCAAGGCCAAAGAATGCAGGGCAGGCAGCGGGGCCTGGCACACAGCAACATAAACCCAGCCACGTTTGTCCTCAGAGAGCAGGTGAGCTCAAAGTAGTTAATGCTCACATTAGACAGCAAGTGGAGCAGAAGTATTTGTGGTGACCAAAAATATCTTTGGACTGTGTCTACTGTGTGTTAGATCATGTCAGTTGTCTGGGAATGGTGCAGGTTATGTGAGTTTACTAGAATGGTAGAAGCAAGAGGCAAAAAAAAACCAAACTAAAAAACTCAGAACTGCTGCAGGTTCTCAATAAAATCTGCTGCTGGTAAATCTGTTAATAAAGAAAGCAGAGTAACCACAACCCAGAACAAGGCTTAGTGTCTCCCAGCCTTCATGGCTGCACATGAGCACACACACATGTGCACCCCCAAAACAGGGAAGCCCAACTTTTATTTACAGTCATAGAATCACAGAATGGTTTGGGTTGGAAGGGACCTTAAACATCATCTAGTTCCAATCCCCCAGCCATGGGGTGGGGGTTGAACTAGAAGCTGGATGGAGATTAGACATTGGGAAGCAATTCTTGCCCAAGAGAGTGGTGAGGCACTGGAACAGGTTGCCCAGAGGAGTTATGGAGGCTCCAAGCCTGGCAGTGCTCAAAGGCAGGTTGGGTGGGACCTTGAGCAAGCTGGGTAAGTAAGAGGTGTCCTTGCTCATATCAAGGGTTTGGAACTGGATGATCTTAAAGGACTCTTCTAATCTATTCTATGATTTATAGGTCAGCAGGTAAGATTTTATTTATTTATATCAGTTAAATATGCACCTATGATTGGATTCATTCTCCAGTATATTCAGATGTTTTTATTTTTAGTGTCAGTGGATATCAAAGCAAGTGAAAGCATCACTGGAGCTAGACAGGATTTTCACTCAGTCTTGTGGGACACTTCTGACTGTTCTGACCTACTGCTAATGTAAAGCAGGTTTCAAAATCCAAGTCTATCCCAGAGTTGTTGTTTTTCTCTCTGTCACTTTTCAGAAGCCTTCCCTCAGTACCTAAAGGAAAACTGAAGTGAAATAAATGCACAGCAGGAATTCTCTGTCTCCCTTTCTCTATCACCTCCTTCCACAAATAAAATATAAAGCCTGGCTCAGGACTAATCCCTGGAGTCTGGCATTTCAAATAGTGTTATCCAAGATAATGTGACTGCAGGCAGCATGCCTGGGCTATGTGGAAGCGCTTTGCTACAATGACTTCCTTCTACCTTTGCCCAGCAGCTAATTTAGAGGCTAACACAGACAGCAGTATCTGAAAAATCTCTTCATCTTCCCAACTATCACAGCAACACAGAATGGAAGGGGCTGGGAGGGACTTCTAGTCCAAGCCCCTGCCAGAACAGCTTCACCTACATCAATACAAAGTATCTTAGTATTGAGGCATATTAGGAGTTTTAAGAAAAGGGAAAGAAATCATGGGAAGAAAGGTTTCCAATCCTTTGTAGTGGGACATTGTGTGCTGATGGAAAACATCAACACATACAGTGACCTGTTCTAGTGGGAGGTGTCCCTGTCCATGGCAGGGGGTTGGAACTAGATGATCCTTGAGGTCCCTTCCAACCTTACCATTCCAGGATTCTATGCTGCAGCCAAAGCAGATTCAAGTCTTCATCCTGGAGAATAGCTGTTCACATAGAAAGGAAACTGTGTGTGGAAGGAGGGCTCTGCCCTGCAACTCCCAGAAAATATCTTCATGTTCTGAATGAAGAACATCAGTCCTTCCAAGAGAATAAAAAAGACAAGGGGTGATGGGTACGAGCTGCTGCTGGGGAGATTCCCATTGGACTCCAGAAGAAAATGTTTCTCCATGGAAAGAGTTGGACATTGGAATCATCTCCCAAGGGAAGCAGTGGATTCCCCTGCACTGCTCTGTTTTCAGACTCAGCTTGACAGGCTGCTGGCCCATCTCATTTCAACTACACTATCACCTAGAGAGGCTGGAGAGACCTAGAGAGGTCCATCCTAATGGTTGGACCAGATGCTCCTTGGGGTCCCTCCCAACCTGGCATTCTGTGATCAACCTCTTTGATACTTTAAATCCATGTTGAAAAGCTTTTCAAGTCACTTTGTGGTTCAGATGACATTTATCAACAAGGTGTCTAAACATCAGCAGCAGAGATAATGGAGAGGGTCAGAAGGTGACCTCTGAGTGAGAGCTAAAAGGAAGGAATTAGGAAGAGAGTCATAGAACCACAGAGTCAGTCAGGGCTGGAAGGGACCACAAGAATCATCTCGTTCCAACCCCCTGCCATGGGCAGGGACACCTCACACTAGATCAGGTTGGCCAGAGCCTCATCCAGCCTGGCCTTAAACACCTCCAGGAATGAGGTTTCCACCACCTCCATGGGCAACCCCTGCCAGGTTCTCACCATGCTCATGCTGAAGAACTTCTTCCTAACGTCCAGTCTGAATCTAGCCATTTCCAGGTTTGTTCCATTCTCCCCAGTTCTATCACTCCCTGACAGCCTAAAAAAGGTCCCTCTCCAGTTTTCCTGTAGCCCCCTTAAGATACTGAAAGGGCACAATAAGGTCACCTTGGAACCTTCTCCTTTCCAGACTGAACAGCCCCAACTCCCTCATTCTGTCCTCATAGCAGAGCAGCTCCGGCCCTCTGCTCAGCCTTGTGGCCCTTCTCTGGACACCTTCCAGCACATCCACAGACCTCTTGTAACAGTGGCTCCAGAACTGGATGCAGTACTCCAGGTGGGGTCTCACCAGTGCAGAGCAGAGGGGCAGGGTCACTTCCCTCACCCTGTTGCCCACACTGCTCTTGCTGCAGCTCAGACTCTGGTTGCTCTCTGGGCTGCAAGAGCACACTGCTGGCTCATACTGAGTTTCTCATCCACCAGCACCTCCAAGTCTCTCTCCCCAGGGCTGCTCTCAAGCCAGTCACTGCCCAGCCTGTACTGGTGCTTGGGATTGCATAGAACAGAAAAGAGAAGATTGAAAATCATCAAGCAGCGAGACACTGGCCAGCCTTACCTCATCATCATCAGCATCATACTGTGCGTAGTGCTGCTCCAGCAGCTCTCTCTGGCGGCGCTCCTGCTCCAGCGTCTGGCTGATCAACTGCGCCACCTCGCTCACCTGGCCTGGCTTTTCTCGGCCAATGACAAACCTAACCGGAACAGCAGGGAAAACAAAGGTTACTCCTCTTGTTTTGCTCAAGACCTAGGCGATCGGGCACGCCTTGCAGAGATGGGGAGCTGCTCTGCCTGCAGAGGCAGTGGAGTCACCGTCCCTGGAGGGGTTTAAGAGGAGGCTGGATGAAGCACTTAGTGCCCTGGGTTAGGTGATAGGTTGGACTCGATGATCTTGAAAGTCTTTTCCAACCTGGTTAATTCTGTGATTCTGATTGTTTAACTGCACTCTCTGGATGGCATCTGGGCAGCACTAGGAACGTTTGGAACACAACAGTACTTCCAGGTGGGTGGGGAAAAAAGAAGTGTTGACTGAAGCCTCCATTCCAGATTTCAGTACAAAAACTTCTCTGAGTTTGAACTTTACAGACACAGACTCAGAGCAGAGCACTTTTAAAAAAAGATTGATGATTGCTTCCCCCCTGTTTAGGGCAAGGTTTAGAAGCCTGCAGAAGACCTGATGCAGAGTAAGAGCACAGCCACTCTTCTGGAAGGTTATAATGAAAGGGACAATCCACAGAGAAACTTCTTTCTCTATCTTTACCTGGAAGATCACAGAATCACAGACTGGTAGGGGCTGGAAAGGACTTCTGAAGCTCACAGAGTCCAAGCCTGCTTCTTGAGCAGGGTCACCCAGAGTAAATCACATAGCAACACATTCAGGAGGAGTCTGAATGCTTTCAGAGGGGGAGACTCCCCAGCCTCTCTGGGCAGCCTGCTCCAGTGCTCTGCTACCCTTAAACCAAGCTTTCAGACTCCTATCTGGAACAGAGAGTCCACTCGCAGGTTTTTCGGTCTGACGGACACTATTCAGCCTAAACTATTCTACGATTCTATGATTCTATTTCCTATTCATCCTAAACCATTCTATGGTTCTATTTCCCCTCATTTTAAGCCACATTTAAACCTTTTTTTGATTTGATGAACTTGTGTTGCTAAGGAGCATTTTTCTCCAGCATCAGCTGCTGAAGGCTGGGAGCACTTTTCTCTGGCTTCACAGAAGACAAGGGAAGTGCTCCTCTTGGTTGAGGCTTACAGGGCTGCTTCCCAATCTTGCTTTCAGCAATTCAAAATTGGTTTGGACGATAATAATTTTTTTCAGCACTGTAATCAGATCTTGTGCTATTTATAGTACTTTTGACAAACACCCATTAAGCAGTATCAGCACACTGTAAACTACTGAGAAAAACACAATTTAAAGATGTCAAGCTGCAGGAGTATTTTCCTAGCAGGTTAGAAAGACAATTAGGTAATTACAGGTGAAAAAAGTCTTCTGCAGAGCTGAAAAGCAGGATCTGGTGACAGAGATACTGCATAAGGTAAATCATTTGTTTCCACAACAGCTGGCTGACAGAATCCCAGCATAGTGGGGGTTGGAAGGCACCTGTGGAGATCATCCAACCCAGTCCAGGGTCACCCAGAGCAGGACCACATCCAGGTGGTTTGCAGTGTCTGCAGAGAAGGAGATTTAACAACCTCTCTGGCCAGGCTGCTCCAGGACTCTGCCACTCTCAAAGTATGTAAGATTTTCCTCATGTTTCAGTGAAAATGAGGAATTTATTATTGGAATGAGAGGTAGAATTGTGCATTATATCCCGAGGAAGAAAACGATTTTCACTAGTGCTGCCTACCACTGTTAGAAGTCCTTTGGGCTCTGGCATCTATGTGGATGCCAACATCCCCTGAGTGGATGACCCTGAGTCTTTTTCCTATGCCAAATGATTTGTCAGTCTCTGTGAAGCCAGGTAGTACAGAAAATAACACAATGTGCAGTTTACTTCAACAGCATCAAAACACCAAAAGGATAGGAAAGGTGAGAAGGAGGGAGTCCATCTGAAATGATGACACAAGGTGGCCTGAAAACAATGTACAAAGGAGAGTCTTAGTTTAAAATCATTTATAGAAAACACAGCAGAATGCAGAAGAAAGCCAAGGACACATCACCAGGCACTTGAATCCTGAGCAAAGCAGATCAGAGTCTGGCACTCACACCCTGCTATTACAAAATGTGACATTGGTTCTCAGTCACGATAGAGACCTTGGGCTTGAAAGCAAAAGAATGCTTCCTCCTGGCCCCAGAAGTTCATCTGTTCTGCAGGCTGACTCATACTCGGATCCTGTTTCCTCTGAATGTGAATTTGAGAGCCAAGTATTGCAAAGATTAACCCAACCATGTTTGCAGTCTCAGCTGGGAGGAACAATGAACTTTTGATATTACTACAGAAAGTAGAAAAGGATTCAATCCATATTTGCTACTCATTTGCCTTCTCCTAACGCAAAAACGAATTAAAAGACAACATGGAAAGAGTTCTGCTCCCAACAAACATTTTAAGCAACATTATCCATGAGTAGTAAAGAGAGCATCAGGTTTGTAAAGGTGAGGGAGAGAAGCAGTGTAGTAAACTATGGAACCACACAAAGGGGTGCAAATAGAGAATCACAGAAGGAACCAGGTTGGAAGAGACCTCTAAAGGTTATCCAGTCTAACCTCCCTGCAGACAGCAGGGACATCCCCAACTACAGCAGATCACTCAGAGCCACATCAGGCCTGACCTTGAATGTCTCCAGAGATGAGGCC
Source organism: Eubucco bourcierii (assembly GCA_013396675.1). Classification (NCBI taxonomy): domain Eukaryota; kingdom Metazoa; phylum Chordata; class Aves; order Piciformes; family Ramphastidae; genus Eubucco; species Eubucco bourcierii. The sequence continues at coordinate 753,935 of VWZE01025431.1, read as the reverse complement.
TCTGCTAACCTCCCTGGGCAACCTGCTGCAGTGTTCCACCACCCTCCTAGTAAAGCATTTCTGCCTGATGGCCAACATCTTATTGCCTCCTGCCCTCTGCCTGGTGATTCACCTCCAATGGCAAACGGCAGACTCCAAATATTGGAGACAATCATTCTTGTACTCTGAAAATCTAGAAGTGACAATAGGTAAATTCTGGTAACTACTGATTGTTTAGGAGTAACTTTGACACCTTAGACTAATGCATGAAGCTTTCATACAGATAAACAAGTTGATGTAAAGCCATTTCCAAGTTTAGGTAAGAAAGGAAAACCTCATCAAATTAATTTTTCTTATGCCAAAGCCACTCACAGTGTACAGTGAAGTGATTTCCAAGGCTTGAATCATACATTAGAACGAGTTCCTCAATGATAACTACAGCTGTTAGATGATACATGAATAAAAGCCTCAAAGCAATGACAAAAGATTAAAGCAAATGTTTTCCAAACAGCAAGAGGCAAGGAATGTTTTATTTCCCTACAATTCACTGCTTGAAAGTGAGACACTTCCAGTGTCTGAGTATGAATGTTTAGAAGCATTCAAGCTGTGACTGATGTCTCTTCTAGATAGAGAATCGTGCACCTGTAAAATGAAATACAACAAGGCCTAAAATGACAGCTGTTACAAACTAAAGTAAACCTTTAGGCACCTTACCTTTGGGCACCTTGCCTTCCACAAGCTTCATACCACCATTCTGCACATGTTTACTTTAACTAAGATAAGCCCTGAGTTCATAGAATTAAAAATCATGGAATGCAATGGGTTGGAAGGGACCTTAAAGATCATGGAATGGTTTGGGTTGGAAAGGATCTTAAAGATCATACAATGGTTTGGGTTGGAAAGGATCTTAAAGGTCAGAGAATGGTTTGGGTTGGAAGGGAGCTTAAAGATCATCCAGTTCCAACCCTCTCTGTCATGGGCAGGGACACCTTCTGCTAGATCAAGTTGCTCAAGACCCCATCAAACCTGCCTTTGAACTCTTCCAGGAAGGGGGCATTTACATCCTCCCTGGGCAATCTGTTCCAGTGCCTCACCACCATCACTGTAAAGATTATTTTCCTAATATCCACCTTAACTCTGCCTTTTTTCAGCTACAGTGAGGGTGGTGAGACACTGAACAGGTTGCCCAGGGAGGTTGTGGATGCCTCATCCCTGGAGGTGTTCATGGCTAGGCAGGATGAGGTCTTGAGTAACCTGGTCTAGTGGAAGGTGTCCCCACCCATGGTAGGGGGGTTGGAAGTAGATGACCTTCGAGATCCCTTCCAACCCAAACCAGTCTGTGACTCCATCTCCCCAGTGAGTCAGCCCAGCACAGAAGGGTATCAGATCAGTCAAGCATGATTTCCCCTTGGTGAATCCATGCTGACTGCTCCTGATAAGCTTAGATCAGCTAGTTCCAACCTCCTGCCATGGAGAGACACACCTTCCACTAGCCCGGCTTGCTCAGAGCCCCATCCAGCCTGGCCTAATAAACACATCACTGAAAGACAGATCAACAAATATTTCTGTCCAAAAGCCACGAAGCAGAGGTGGTTACTGAAATGCTAAGCATGAAATAGATCTTTCCATCCAGAATGGCTTTCAATACAAGAACCATCATGATCTGAAGTGTTTAAATATCAAAAAGAGACAGAAGGTTGTGATTCACTGACCAGAAAATGAGTCACTGAACCATAACATGCACACTTCAACCAAGTGGGTAATTACGGATTTCTCATCACTCTGTCTCAGCAAAATTAAGCACATTCATTTCAGCCTTCATTAATTAGTCTCAAGGGCCAAAAGTATTATAACAAAGAACTATCAATTCTATCAGCAGTGATATATTTAAGAAGCTGGTTATGTTTCTGGATATGAGACAAATGAGGGTTTTAAAGCCTTGAAGCCTCATTCCATGCAACTATTAAAGCCAGCAGCTGCACAATAAACCCCAGCGAGTCGGCAACGCTGTCCTGCGAGCCACCACTGTGCCACAGCTCTGGCCAGAGCTGATTATTTCTGACGTCCACAGAGAGGAGAGAAGATCACAGAGAAGCAGAGCATGAACTGACCTTGGTATTGAATGTTAGGCAGGATCCAGCAGCTGTGAAATATTTACTTTGGTTGTGGTTAAAAAATAAACAGGGACAAAGCTAGGAATATAATTTGTATCTGATGAATAAGATGGAGAGATGTGGACTTGCTGGGTGGAGCACTGGCTGCACAGGAATTGGCTAGAAGCTTGCCCTCAGAGAGTTGTGACTAACTGCTGCAGTTCAGGTGAAGACCAGTGACAAGTGGTGTCCCTCAGGGTTTGCTACTGGGCCCAGCACTGTTCAACATCTTTGTCACCAACATGCACAGTGGCATTGAGTGCACCTTCAGCAAGTTTGCTGATGAGACCAAGCTATGTGGTGTGCTGGACTCACTTGAGGGCAGGGATGGCATCCAGAAAGATCTTGATAGGCTTGAGAAGTGAGCCAGTGCAAACTGCATGAGGTTCAGCAAGGCAAAGTGCAAGGTCCTGCAGCTGGGTAGGGCCAATCCCAGGCACAAAGGCAGGTTGGGTATAGAGTGGGTTGAGAGTAGCCCTGGAGAAAGGGACTTAAGGATGTTGATTGATGAGAACTTCTCCCATGAGCCAGCAATACCCTCAGGCAGTCCAGAGGGCTGCAGCCAGAAGAGTGTGTGCAACAGGGCAAGAGAGGGGATTGTGCTCCTTGGCTCTGCTCTGCACAGACCTCACCGCCAATCCTGCCTCCAGTGCCGGTGTCCCCAGACGGATACAGCTGCTGGAGTAAGTCCAGAGGAGGCCACAAAGATGTTCCAAGGACTGCAGCACCTCTGCTGTGAGGATAAGCTGAGGGAGCTGGAGGTGTTCAGCCTGAAGAAGAGAAGGCTCCAGGGGGACCTTAGAGATGCCTGCCAGTGCCTGAAGGGATCCTACAGGAAGGCTGCAGGAGGACTTTTAGTAAGTGTCCAGAAAGAGGACATAAGGGAGTGGTCTGAAGCCCATGCAAAGCAGGGTCAGACTGGAGATTAGGAAGAAGTTCTTCAGTAGGAGAGCGGTGAGACTCTGGAACAGGTTGCCCAGGGAGGTTCAGGCTGCCCCCTCTCTGGGGGTGTTCAAGGCCAGGCTGGATGAGGCCTTGAGCAGCTGATTTTTTACAGTGAGGTTTCCTTCAGGTATTGGAAGGCAGCTTTAATGTCCTCCCAGAGTCTTCTCTTCTCCAGGCTGAACAACCCCAGGTCCCTCAGCCTGCCCTCACAGCAGAGGTGGTGTATTTGGGGGAGTTTTACAGATGGATGTTAAATGTGGTTTTCCTTTGAGCTTCCAAGCACAAAGCTGCTTCTGTTACCATTTATCCAATTTATTTCAAGATGTCTTCAATTACCTCCTCTGGCTGCTTCCATTAAGATAATAGTCAGATAATTAATACAAAGTGCTAAAGTGGTGTGAACCCTGTGAGAAGGAGGTTTTACTTAGTTACAGCACTGCAAGCTGGATCTTGCTGGGTTTTCATGAACAAGATCAAGCTCCCCTGGTAGATGGAAACCTCAACTGCTGACTGCCTGTAAGGAATTCACAGCCTATCAGCTTCCATTACACTTCTTCAGATAAAATAACCCCAACCTTCAGAATCATAAAGACTCTTTGAATGACTCAATAATTGAGGCTGGAAGCTCTGGTCTACCCCAAGCCCCCTCCTCCACCCCCCCAGTTCAAAGCAGGGCCAGCTCTGTCACGGTTTTGATCAATTTTTCACCTCTCTAACGATGAGATGTGACCTGCTCCAATGGATACATTGGACTGGAGGAACTTCACAGTATGGTTTTTCTGATGAAAATACATAGTCTGAACTTCTCTTGTTGCAGGTGTCTGGTCATGCCTGTTTTCTCTCTCTCTCCCCTTTTTTTTTTTTCCAATAGAATCATTAAGGCTGGAAAAGACCTCTAAGATCATCGAGTTCAACCATCAACCCAACACCACCATGCCCACTAAACTATGTCCTGAAGCACCCTGTCTATGTCTTTTTGGAACATCTGCAGGGATAGTGACTCCACCACCTCCCTGATCAGCCTGTTCCAATGCCTCACTACTCTTGCAGGAAAGAAATGTTCCCTAATATCCAATCTAAACCTCTCCTGGTGCAACCTGAGGTCTTTTTGTCTTGTAACTGTACATAGCATACCTGGGTTCAGCCTTTCCATCCCCTGGAAGGTAGCTGGGACATCTTGAAGGTCTCTGCCATCACGTCCTTTCTTTCAGGTTGAGTAAGTTCTTTCCAGCTCTTCCCAGGGTGTTTCCTGCAGAGCTCCCCTACAGCTCTCAGTGTCACACAGGGCAATGCTGCTCCACAGGCAGAACTTGCATTGCCCTTGTTGGACTTCATCGTATTTCTGCCAGCTCACTTTCCAGCCTGCTAAGGTCCTGTCTGCCAGCCTATCAGCTACTCTACCCACTTGCTAAAGCTGCCTTCTCTTATGCCTGTCAGTCCATACAGCCAGGAATAAGCAATCTTTAAAGCCATTTATCAGCTGTAAAAAAGAGGAACTGACAGTGGTTGGTAGAAGATAATCTTGCGAACAAGGTAACCCCCAGCAGTAGACATAAGGGTCAATGATTGAATGAAGTTATCCAAAGCCATGTAAGACATACCTGACAGGGCAGCCTGTGTCATCCCCCTAGTGCAGGGTGCTGGTGTGCAAACCCAGATGCTCCCCTTGGTCAGACAGCCTGGAGCAGACACCAACAGCATTCCCTTTGCTGCCTCAGTCTCTAATTCTCACCTGTAAGCTTTCAACCTGCTCATGGCTCTCTCAGAGGCTTACTCCAGGTCTTCCTCAGCAGCACCTCTGGTAGTATTTGCATTCAAGGAAAAAATAAAGCTGCAGAAGAGCTACTGCAGGCTCTCCAGAGCATCTTGGATACAAGCCCCTGAGAAGCTGCACTTCCATCACCACTAAGTGGGTACTGAGTCAGATGATTTGGAAGTCACGTAGAAAACCCACACATCAACGCTAATGCACTTAGATTAATTAATCCTACAGAAATCAATTTGACTCCAGGGCCTCACTGACATATTAGCTTTACTCAAGAGTGCTTCAAAAGCAGCCAAGGGATTCAATGTTTTGGCACCTCTTCATGTTCTTCTGGGCCTTAGGTTGCTCTGCTCTTCTGAGAGCACAAGCAGAGGATCTCTTCCATCTCTCCCTGGCAGTACCCCAGTGTAATGCTCGCAAGAAAGGTCTCTGTGAGTACAGGATGATCACTTAATCAGCATTCCCCATAGCACCACACAGCTCTTAGGGGAATGGTCAGCTCTAAGAAACACATTTGTAAACCTGTGCTTTAACATACCTGAGTGCAAGTGAAGTTCCTGAGTCAGCTCCCTTCAAAAGGCACAAGTGCTAGCTGGGAATGCTTCCAAAACCTAACTGTATTTTGAGGTGAGATCACAGAATAGTTAGAAAGGACCTCAAAAGATCACCCAGTCCAAACCCTCTGCCAGAGCAGGGTCACCTACAGCAGGTCACACAGGAAGGCATCCAGGTAGGTTTGGAATGTCTCCAGAGAAAGAGACTCCTCAACTTCTCTGGGTAGCCTGCTCCAGGGCTCTGCCACCCTCACAAGGAAAAAGTTTTTCCTTATATTCCTGTGGAATCTCCTCCGCTCCAGTTTGTTCACATTGCCCCTTGTCCTGTCTTTGGACATCCCTGAGCAGAGCCTGGCTCTGTCCTCCCAACACTGCCCTGCACACCTTTATGAACAGGAACGAGGGCAGCCCTCAGGCTCCTCCAAGCTCCAAGCCCAGTTTCTTCAGCCTGTCCTCACAGGGAGATTTCACTGCCTGCAGTAGCTTTGTGGCTCTGTGCTGGACTCTTGAAAGCAGTTCCCCGAGATGCTTCTTGAAGTGAGTGGCCCAGAACTAAACACAATGTTACAAACGCAGCCTCACCAGGGCAGAGTAGAGGGGGAGCAGAACCTCCACTGCCCTGCTGGTCACATCCCTTCTAATACAGCCCAGAATGCCACTGCCCTTCTTGGCCACAAGGGCCTGCCCTCATCCCCACTCTTGCTGGCATCCATGGGAAGGAAATCCAGAAAGAGAATACAGATGGGTTACCAGTCAGGTACTGAGTTCAGACTATGTCCTTCATGTGGATGATTAAGGGGATCCAGATCCTAAGCCTAGCCAAGCTGGACCACCCCCAGAGCACAAGCCAGGGGTAGCTCAGTGCTCCCACAGCACTGTCCTCATGGCTTGACAAGTTATCTTGCAAGGGTGAATGGTAGGACACATTAACCAAGGTGCACCAAAACTGGGTGAGATCTTCCACAACACAGGAACTTGGACTTGGAAAGAATGAAAAAAAAAAAAAAAAAAAAAAAAAAAAAAAAAAAGATATCCGAGTTGCAAGGGCAGGAGTTTCTGTTTAGATCCAACCAACTTGAGGGTGAAGTGATTCACAACCTGTCAAGTTGTTCCTTTTTCCAGGAAAAGGAAAGCAGCTCCTAATGAAATCCAGCCCTGCTGAACCTTATTAATTCATGTTACACTTAGTTTTAAAAGCAATGTTCTAGCTATCTAGCAGAATGGCCCAAATCTTTAAAATGAAGGTTTCTCTACAGCTTTCACACTCAAAGATACAATTTCATATCCAAATCTGCAAATATTTCAAGACAGAACCTGCCATAAAATTCAAATTAGCAAGATCTCAGAACTGGGAGGCTATGTTTATGCCAGGAAATTAAACAGTGCCAGGGAATGCTCCCAAGCACTAGGAATTGATCATCTACACTATGAAATCACTGAGGCAGTCTCTGGAACCTTCAAGTTAACTAATATGCTACCAAATAATACTCCCAGGCAGGGAGTTAGCAAAGGCTAGCAGTTAGCTTAGATGTTTCCAGCAGATCATTTGGATCTGGCCACCCTGCTCTGAAAGGTAAAGGAAGTTTAACAGCATGGGCACCGAGCAGGCTGGTGCCAGCTGGCCCCTGTGCTGGAGACCAGTCCAAGCCACAGTTCCTGTCCTGAAACAGGCACAGGCAAGGAATATAAACCAGTAAAGCAGTGTTTGAAGGCAGTCTTACCTCACTGGTGCTAAAGGGTCACAGCACTCATGAGTAATCTGTCACATTGTTTATAGACTCATAGAATGCTTTGTGCTGGAAGGGACCTCCAAAGCTCATCCAGTCCAATCCCCCTGCAGTCAGCAGGGACATCCTCCACTAGATCAGAATGCCCAGAGGCCTGCCAAGTCTCACCTTGGATATCTTTAGGGAAGGGGTCTCAACCACCTCCCTGGGTAACCTGTTCCAGTGTTGAGTAGTCTTCTAGAAGAATTATCAGTGCTTGTAGGAGTTCTTTGCAGAGACCAGAAAGGGAATCTTTAGTATGACACCAGTGGGATAAACAGGAGAAATCTACACTATTTTGGCACAAGGCATCATGGATTTAGCTTCTGCCAGGTCCATGATTCAGATTTATCAAAGGAGAAAGTGTACCAAGTGCACCTGGTCTCCTAGGTAGGTAACCCTACATGAAGTTCCAGCCCAGCACTCAACATCACAGAGCAGGGCCCTTTTCTTTCCTCTTTCTCTCCTTGGCTCCAGCACTTGGATTCAAGGAAAAAGAAACACAGAAAGAAAGGAGGAACAAAAGCCTCTCCCCCAGCCAGAAAGAAGGCAGAACAGTTCAGCTCTCTGACTCACATGGGGAGCATGGTACCATCCATGTGTGATTTGGGTCCTGCTCCATTACCCAAGGGCTGAGAAGCAGTACAAATCTCTCCTGCCCCTCCCAAAAGGTCTATCTGTATGGAGAATGCCTGAAATGTATAAAGGACACAGTTGTTTCCCAGGATAAGACCCCAGGTAGGGTAAGCAGAAGGAGCGGGAGAAAATCTGTGCCCTGTAAGAAAAGAGGATTATCCAGGGGAAGCAGGCACAGAACCAAAGCAAGGTTGTGAGCAAGCAGCATTCCCACCGGGGTGTGCTGCTGCTGCTGCTGTGCCTGACTTCATCTGCCTCTCTACACACTGCCTCAGCACTTGCAAAGAGGCGACTGCATGAGCTATCTGTGATGTTAAACAAGACTAACAGTAGGCAAGTAAATTGTAATTTCTGAGCCTGCATATTTTCCATTAAAAAATCAGCTCAAGACAGGGTGAGGTTGGTGCTAATTAGAAAGTGAGCATTTTCCTTCTTCTCCCTTTAGCTGCTCCTTGTACAAGAGTTAGCTAAAAGAAAAGTTGAAACTTCACTGTTGGCTGAAGGTGCATTCTCACTAGAGCAAGAGAGAAAGAAATTAGGCTGTGAACTGGGAGTGGGAGCTAAGACAAAACCCTGTTTTGAATTAAAACTGTCCAGAACCCTCCAAAAATGGTAATAAATGATTAATCACAGAATTGTCAGGGTTGGAAGGGACCTCAAGGATCTAGTTCCACTCACCCCACCCCTCTCTCCGCCATGGGCAGGGACACTTTCCACTGGATCAGGTTGCCCAGAGCCACATCCAGCCTGGCCTCTAAGACATCCAGGGACAGGGCTTCCACCACCTCTTTGGGCAATCCATTCATTAGAACACAGAATAGTTAACAGTGGAAAGCCCCAGGGACTGATGCTCACACTGCTATTGTTAGAAGCTACTCTTGATCTAGCAGATTAATTAAACATGACAAAATTTGCTAACCAATTATTTAGCTCCTTTTTATTAAGACGGGAAAGGCTTTGATGCATTTCAGTGGGCTTGAATTAAACAAAAAAAAATTTGGTAAACGGGTTGGGAGGTTAAAATTAATGCAGTGAATGATGTTCAAGGTGGTGCAAATCAGGAGAAACCAAAGACCTCTTGCACAGGTTCCCTGTGGTTCCCTGAAAACTCAACAACTGACTCAGAAAGCACCAAGAGAGCATCCGCTCAGTGCCTAGCAACGGTTTGGAAAGCTGAGAAAATGCTTAGTCACATTCAGGGGACAGGATATGGAAGGAGGACACTGAATTGGAAATTGGCCTCTCCGGTAAAACACTGAATTTGGTTAGGTCCCTTAAAAGGAACCTTGCAGAGGAAAGCCAGAGTGACAAAAGGCTGCAGGCAGCACATGCAGAACTAGGGTTTTCCAATGCCTCTCTCTCATGCAAGATTCCTTTGACTCATCAATGCAGCAAGTCTGCCCAGGGCCATGTCCTCCTTTCCTGGGACCCTGCCTTTCCCAGAGCAGTGTGGGCAGCAGTTATCTGTGTCCCCACTGCAAGGTTCTGTATTTGACCTTGGAGGGACAGAGATGAGGTAAGCAGGCTGAAAGAACAAAGTTTTCTCTGGAAAAGATCTGCATTTTCTCTCCTGTGTGCAAGGAAAGGAAAGTTCCCTGGAGGTGGATAGCTCTCCAAGTGAGTTTTCTCTGGAGAAGGCATCAGGTTCCATGTGAAACTGAGGAAGAATTTTTTCACTGTGAGTGTGGCAGAGCACTGGAACAGGCTCCCAGGGGAGGTTGTAGAGTCTCCCTCTCTGGAGATGTTCAAGAAGCATCTGGATGTGTTCCTGTGTGATCTGTTCTAGGTGATCCGCCTCTGGCCTGTACCAGATGATCATTTGAGGTCCCTTCCAGCCCCTGACATTCTATGATTCTATGATTCTCTAGTAGCCTTTTATTATGCTGAAGAGCAAGGGGAAGGAGTGGGGTCAGGGAGGCTCAACATCACACAAGCATCTTCAACGGCCTTCAGGTCTGCTATTCAGCAGCACAAGACACGGGGAGAATGCAAGCAAAATAACAGAGGAGGAGCTCCATGACAGGATGGGATTCCCACTGCCAAGCTGCCTCCTTATCTTAGCTCTCATGATTGTTGGCTCACAAACTTGAAGCTGAGGGATTACATCCTAAATGGGGTCAGAAGAAGCAGAGAACAATTAGTGATATTAGTCTGGCGCTGCCCTCTGCCTGAGCCATTAATCTCAGAGCAGGGGCAAGGCTCCACAGCACTGAAACCCAGCACACAGTTCAAAAGAAAATCCCTCTGCAAATAACCAAATTCAGAAATCCACTCATGAGAGAGCACTAAACTGACCAGTTAGGCAAAATTATCAAGACATGACATATACAGCAAGTGAAGTAGCACTCCTAGTTGTATTTGCCAGATTAGAGTCACAGGGATACTAATTCTCATCCCTAAAAACAGAAGCTGATTGCCTGCCTGGATTATGAAAGAATTCCCTCCCCTTCCTTTTCCTCCTAGGCCACCAGAGTACATCTGATGGGTGCTGTTTGATAATGTTCCACAAACATTATCAAAAAGAATAACTGGTTATCATTGGGTTGGGTCAATGACCTTCCACTGTAGCCTGACAAATTTCTGACTAGTCCAGCACTTCAAAGAATGTATAAAAGAATCATAGATGTTTCTGTTTGCTCTTCTTCCCCACCTGTCACCCTCACCTAGAAGGGTTCAAAAGGTAAAAGCCACATCTCCATTTCCACTGATTCTTCACTGTGTCAGCTACAGACAGACTGGATACATTTTCCTGGCTGAAACACTGCAAAAATCTATTCTAGGTCAATGACTTCCACTGTCAGGATCATTCAAAGTGTTCAGGAGGCTTGATGGAGGAAAATAAATCACTAAGTATCGGTATTAAGCAAGCTGCCTGAAGAGGCATTGACTGCATTGATGGCAAAGAATTAAGAAGCAGCTTTAATGCCATTCTGTTCATGAAGGTCCTTTCTTTGCAACTGACCTCACACAATCTAAACCCTGTTCAAAAGCCAGCCTGTGCTTTGGCTAGATTAAGGACAAAGGGATTGTCTCTGGAATGCTGGGGGGGCGAAGTGTGAGGCAGTGCCAGTGAAACCCACCCAAACCTCTGCACAAGACACCAGGCAGAAGAAAGGTGCCTGTGTCTAGAATATTCACTGAACTACTAAACAGCAGACATGCAGGACTGCTTTGGGCTGGGACAGAGTTCATTTTCCTCCTAGCAGCTCGTGTAGAGCTGGGGTTTGGATCTGGGACAAACAGCTTTGGTAACACAGGGATGGCTTAGTTATTGCTGAGCAGTGTTCAGGCACAGTCAAGGCCTCCTCTGCTCCTCACAGATACAAGGTTGGGAAGAGACATAGTTGGGATAATTGACCTCAACTGACCAAAGCCTGGAGAAGAAAAGGCTCCAGGAAGAACTTAGAAAGGCCTTCCAGTATCCAAAGAGAGCCTACAAGAAATCTGGGGATGGACTTAAACTGGCTAGGGGCAATGGGCTTAAACTGGCAGAGGGGAGATTTAGACTAGATGTTAGGAGGAAGTTCTTTACAGTAAGGGTGGTGAGGCACTGGAACAGGTTGCCCAGGGAGGTTGTGGATGCTCCCTCCCTGGATGTGTTCAAGGCCAGATTGGATGAGGCCTTGAGTAACCTGTACTAGTGGGAGGTGTCCCTGCCTATGGCAGGGGGTTGGAACTAGATGATCCTTGAGGTCCCTTCCAACCTTACCATTCTATGATTCTATGACTTTTTACAAGGGCTTGTAGTGACAGGATGAAGGCAAATGGCTTTGAGTTGGAAGAGGGTAGATTTAGACTGCAGATCAGGAAGTGAGGGTGGTGAGACAATGGAACAGGTTGCCCCTCACAGAGTGCTGGAGAGTGCTCCCCTCTCACAGATGCCTCTCCCTGAAGGTGTTCAAGGCCAGGCTGGAAGGTGTCCCTGCTCATGGCTGGGTGGTTGGAACTAGCTGACCTTTAAGGTCCCTTCCAACCCAAACCATTCCTGAGTCTGTCATACTCCAGACCATGCAATGCCATGCTCACCACGTAAAGCTGAGGAAGAGGAAGGAAGGAGGAGACGTAGGGAGTGAGAGTGTTTGCCTCAGCTGCCAGGTGCAGTTAAACCATGCCACATGCAGTTAAGAATCATAGAATCATTAAGACTGGAAGAGACTGCTAAATCCAACCACCAACCCAACACCACCACGTCCTAAAGTGCTGTGTCTACAGACTTTTTGAACACCCTCAGGAATGTCTCCTGTGAAAGTGGGATTGGTGAAGTTGCCTTGCCTTGAGTTAGATGAGGTGTGAGACTGTACAGAGCCTACACACTGGGAGTTCAGCTGGGACACCCATCACAGCAACGGCAGAAACTGTTTATTTAGCAACAACCTTTTCCATTGCCCCTGCCTCCCATGGCTCGTTAATGGCAGCTATCAAGGGAACAGTGCACTCAAAGGTCAGGAGCTCCACTCCCCGCTCTGCCAACAGGCAGCAGATGATGGTTGGGGGCAAGAGAGGGATTTTGCCCTAGAAGATCCTCTTATGCTGTCCCTATGGATCTGGAACAGCTCAAGTGCAGAGGTGAGCACTGTCTGCCAAAGAGGGTAGAGACAAGGGATTTCTCCATCCCAGCTCAAACACAGGTCTAAAGTGGGAAAGAAACACTTGCTCTCTCCACAAGACAAGCAGCAGGCAGGGTTCTCCTGGCAGAACAGCCAGAAAGATAAAACCACATTTGCGTGCTCTCATCTCTCAAGTCATCAATATTAGCTCTCGCCTCCTTTACAAGCATGTGTCTGAACTTCCTCTGTAATCAAATCAGCAAGCATCCTGAAATATTTTACCTCTAAAAACTAGTTTTCTGGAATTCTGATTCAGATTAGCTGAAACCCATACAGTTCAGCAGTGCCAGCAGAGCCTCAGACAATCCAGCAGTGCAGGACCTGAGCAGAAGCCAGGCAGGAGGAGCCTGTGGCACACAATTCTCAGCCATCTCATCAAGTCCCTCTCCCAACCTGGCACAGATCAGGATACAAATCACATATTTCTCAGTTGGTCTGTGTAAAGCAGAAGAGTAGTCTGGGGTTTTTTTACCATGAAGCTTTAAATGAAACAAATGCACCAAATTCTACCTCTTCCTTTTCTCTAATTAGACATCCTCATTAGTCTAAAGATGCTGCTGCCCAGCCATAGATTCTAATAGATCTGCATCACTTAATCACATTTTAACATTACTTTATATTGTAATTGCTGTTATTGTTATTTTTCATTTAGCATTATTTTATGAGGGTTTTTCTATCTAATGCACTGGACCCCATCTGGAGTACTGTGTACAGTTCTGGAGTCCCCAGCACAGGAAGGACATGGAAGTGTTGGAGCGGGTCCAGAGGAGGCCATGAAGATGCTCAGAGGGCTGCAGCAGCTCTGCTATGAGGACAGGCTGAGAGAGTTGGGGTTCTGCAGCCTGGAGAAGAGAAGGCTTCCAGGAAACCTTAGAGTAGCCTTCAGTATCTGAAGGGGGCCTACAGGAAGGCTGGGGAGGGACAAGGGGCAATGGGTTTAAACTGGTGGAGAGGAGATTTAAACTGGATGTTAGGAAGAAGTTCTTTACAGTGAGGGTGGTGAGACACTGGCACAGGTTGCCCAGGGAGGTTGTGGCTGCTCCCTCCCTGCAGGTGTTCAAGGTCAGGTTGGACAAGGCCTTGAGTGACCTGTGCTAGTGGGAGGTGTCCCTGCCTATGGCAGGGTTTGGAACTAGATGATCCTTGAGGTCCCTTCCAACCTTACCATTCTATGCTTCTATGACATTTCTCCCACGAAAGCTCAGTATCTTAAGCTCACTTACAAAGAAAAATGCAGAAGCTCACTCATCTCTCCTTGATAAATGAGACCTGTCAGAAGCCAACGATCCCTGTGCACAGAGCACACTTGACAATGTGACCTCAGCAACAGTGAAGCAACACTTCTTAGACTCCACTAGTTCGTGACAAAGGGGTTTAGATGGCAGTCAGCCTGGCTGCAATTGACTCCCTGAGAGAAGATCCTGGGAGCATTCCATGTGAAAATTGGTTTATGTTTCTTACTACAAAGATCTTCGGGGCCTGGAACATCTCCATTCTGAAGGAAGACTGAGAGAATTGGGGCTTTCTAGTCTGGGATAGAGCAGACTGAGAGGTGGATCTGCTCAATGCTGGTCAATACTTAAGGGGTAGGTGTCAGGAGGATGGGACTAGGTTTTTTTTCAGTGCTACCCAGTGACAGGAGAAGGGGTAACAGGTAGAAACCTGAACACAGAAAGTTCCATCTAAGCAGGAGAAAGAACCACTTTATTTTGAGCCTGGAACAGGTTGCCCAGAGATGTGGTGGAGTCCCTATCTCTGGAGACATTTCAAACCTGCCTGGACATATTCCTGTGTGACCTTCTCCAGATCACCCTGCCTTGGCAGTGGGGTTGGACTCAATGATCTCCAGAGGTCACTTCCAACTCCTACCACTCTGTGATTCTTTCTTCCTCCAAATCCATGATTCCCATCATGGAAACAAGCCCTGCATTCTGTAACATATGCAATGATAATGGTATGAACTAAGCCAACTCTATATGTTTTATGTGAGTGCTTTGGGTTTCCTTTTTGGGGGCCTAAAAGATCAGACACAAAATGCCCATTCTCTTTGTATCCTGAACCACAGGAAGGCATTTTTCTCGTTCTCATAAGGATTTTCTCACTGAAAGCCCCAACTCTGCAGAAAATCTAATAAAGTCTCCTCTCATTTTTGGAGTTAACTCAGCAGGAACCCTCACAACCTGGTTAAGCCTTGGCAGAAATAGCACTGATGTAACTAAAACTGTAAACCTTACACCAAAACACAGTCACCTGTAATCACACCATCACTTCCAGTAACTTTTCTCCTAAATAACCTCTTTCAAACAAAACCTTGCTCAACCACCCCCAAGATCCTTTGCAGAATCCACATCCCAATGTTATTCCTCAGTGTCATGTGGGAACAGCTATGTAATTAGAGTGGAACTGTGCACAGCAGCATCTAGCACCAGCATCTGAGGGGGGGCTGCATATTATTACCACCACTAGTTTAATCATGGTTCAAAAGAAGTCAGCCCTCAAAACTCATTAATTAAAGAATTCAGCTGTATTCCCTAAGAGAGGAGGAGTTGGAAAGAGCACCAAAAGGGTTGAGTACAGAATGGTTGCTGCTTTGCAATATGTCAAAGATATTTGGGGATTAAATCTTCAATGAAATTAATAAACTGTATTCTGTTTGATAAGCTATTAAACAGAAAAACATCAATGGGAGTTGCAGAGGTTTTCAAATGGCAAAGCAGTTAATTTCTAGGGAAACACTGTTCTTATTCATTTATCAACGTCTGCCAGCCTTGCTCTGACATTGGTTCAGAACTTGACTTGCAGCCTCTGTCACATTTTCTAGCCTATACACCCTGATTTTTACAGGGATGTCTTTAAGTGAATCACAGAATGGGTTGAGTTGGAAGGGACCTTCAAAGCTCATCCAGTCCAAACCCCCTGCACTCAGCAGGGACATCCTCAACTAAATCAGGTTGCCCAGCACCCTGTCAATCCTCACTTTGAGTATCTCCAGGGAATGGGCCCCAACCACTTTCCTGAGCAACCTGTTGCAGTGTTCCACCATCATAGTAAAGAACTTGTTCCTCACATCCAAGCTCAATCTGCTCTGCTCTCATTTCAAACCATTGCCCTCATCCTGTCCCTGAAGCCCTTTGCAAACAGTCTCTCTGCAGCTTGCTTGGAGCCCCTTCAGGTCCTGGCAGGCTGCTGTTAGGTCTGCCTGGAGCCTTCTCTTCTCCAAGCTGAACACTCCCACTTCCCTCAGCCTGTCCTTGTAGCAGAGCTGCTCCAACCCCCTGAGCATTTTCATGGCCCTCCTCTGGACTTGCTGCATCAGGTGAAACACAGCATAGGGACAGAGGAAACTCTGAGGAGATGATGGAGGGACTCAGGCAGCTCAATGAATTAATTCTGAGATATTACTCTCCTGATTCAGTAGCTGTTAACACTGCTTCATCAAGTACTCTCTTCTCTGTGCTAAATGGCATCTGAGGGCAACAGAGTGCTCACCACCTCACTCCTCCAGCCCTGGGTCAGTAATGCACCCACTCTCCCCAGTAGAAAAACAGAAAGAAAATCAGTGGCAGCAGGGTTTCCAATTGACCAACACCCATGACCTTCATCATTCCAGCTAAACCAGGCAATTTGGAGATCTAAATCAGCAAGGAGTTGTATTCTGTGTGCAATTTCAGCTTGATTCATGACATCATAGACTGGTTTGCATTGGAAGACAGCTCCAAAGGCCTTCTAGCCCAACGCCTCTGCAGTCAGCCTGGACATCCTCCACTAGAGCAGGCTGCTCAGCATCTTGTCAAGCCTAACCTTGAAAATCTCCAGGCATGGGCTCTCAGTTACCTCTCTGTTGCAGTGTTCCAGCACTCTCATGGTGCAGAACATGTTCCTAACACCCAATCTAAATCCCCTCTTTAATTTCAAACCATTATCCCCCATCCTGTCACTACAGGCCTCTGTAAACAGCCGCCCTGCAGCCTTCTTGCAGGCTCCTTTCAGTGGTCTTGTTTTAAAAATCTAAGCCACAATACAAATCTCTAACACCACAGTTCATTCTTGTCTTGGGAGTAAAGCAAAGAAGACACAGAGGCCAAAACCCTCTGATTCCACCTGAGCACACTGGTAGCACACCTGAGAAAGCAGCCAGGCAACGTTAAGTAATCAATCACAACTCTTTTGTTCTCCAATACTCACCTGACTTTGCCTTTAGTGTTTCTAAGAACAGTTGCAGCAAAATTTTGGGTAACACCAACCAGACTGATTCCATCAACTTCCACAATTTGGTCATTCACTTGGATCCTTTGGAGGGAA
>VWZE01025431.1:708890-737210 GCA_013396675.1 Eubucco bourcierii | reverse complement strand
GAAAAAAAAAAAAAAAAAAAAAAAAAAAGAAGAAGAAACACAAAGAGAGAGAAATAATTGTGTGAATTCTTGGTCAGTTTGCAGCAAAGCTCAGCACAGAAGAGATCTCTTCAGTTTGATTTTCAGCAAAGACTTTAAACAAACACTCAGGCATAAAATGACTGAGGTAAACATGAAAAATGCATCATTCCTTGCATGCAGACAGCTCATAAATCCAGCTTCATTACATTAAACTCATTCAGCCATCCAGTTTCCCATTACAATTAATAGCATCCATCAGCCAGTTGCTTTCCCTGCCTCCAAAGGCAGCAATACAAAACTCTTGCATTTGTCATATGACTTAAATTAAAAGAGATACTCAAACAGCTCTCGTGTCATTTTTTCCTAAGCCAAGCTTGAAAAACAGCCTAAGACATAGCTCTGGTATTTTCATGCTAATGGAATAAAAATGTGCTATTTAACTCAAACAACCTGCTCATCTGGGGAGAAAAGAGTCTGTGCATCAGACTTCACTGTGACATACTCTCTTAAAGTATTTCACCAAGCTTGCTCCAAAAGGATCAATTCCCAGTCTAAGTGTGATCTTACTGCTCACAGGAGGAGCTTGCACAAGTTTAATGAGAGCTGTCTTTGAAAGCAAGCACATATTTACAGATGATGCAGGAAAATTTAGGCAAAATAAAGAAAATGCTGCTTTTATCTGCAGCAAGCACTGCTGTGAACTCCCTGGAGCAGGACCCATCTGGATCACAAATGCTTGGAAGGAGGACTGACTGCTATACCAAAATGCCCTCTAGAAATGCAGCAAGTCCTGTCACTTCAGGAACTAAAAATCTACACATCCACGTGTTTTCCTCATATATAAACATCCAAATGTACCAAAGAACCTGCAACTGCTGTCATTCAGCTTAGAGAATTACATGGAATTAAAAAAAGAAGTCTCCTGGGTGTTGCTGCTTACCTTCTAAACTGCCCAGACTATACTACTCTCACTGCCACACTCTCCTAGCTCCCTCCCTCCTCCTTGGGTATCCCCTCTGCAGCCCCATTCCCATTGCATCTCTGTACCAGCACCCTACTCCTAACCCCCCAAAACAAGTCACCACAAGCACCATCTAGACCAAAATACTCTCACAGCCATGTTTTCTCTGAGCAGCCTTTCCTTCACCAGGAGCTCTAGGCTTTGTCTGGCTCCCAAACCTGTTTCCAACCATGAATAAAAAATGAGGCTGAGGTTGGCAAAGCCTGAATTGGAGCTGTTTGACTTCTTTTATCATTAATGAAAGTGGTAATTCTTCTGACAACTCTTTCTAACGCTCATGACTCAAAGCTCTGCCTGTGTGAAGCAGCACTTCCACGAAGCAGTGACTACAGAAGTGAACCAACTCGAGTTGAGCAGCTCGCTTGTGCCATCACTGCTGTCTGCTGAACTGCTGAACTGAACCTGTGCAGAGACAATGTTTAGAGTATTTTTCCAGTTAAGAGCTGTGCAATGTTTCAAAACTGTTGTTCTCTGTTATCAAAATAGTTTCAATTGCGAATGACTCATCACCACAAGAGCTTGAGAGCAGCAGCTATGAATTCACCCAGGAGAAGATTTTGGTTTCCATATTCACTCAGCTCCCCAGGTGCCAGAAGTGCCATCATGCAACACAGAAGGCAGCTGCGTGCTGGGCTGCAGCCAGAGGAGTGTGGGCAACAGGGCAAGAGAGGGGATTCTGCCCTTTGACTCTGCTCTGCTCAGACCTCACCTCCAGTCCTGCCTCCAGTGCTGGTGTCCCCAGAAGAAGGACACAGAGCTGCTGGAGTGAGTCCAGAGAAGGCCATAAAGATGTTCCAAGGGCTGTGGCAGCTCTGCTGTGAGAATAAGCTGGGGGTTTGCGGCCTGGAGAAAACTCTGGGACGACTTTAGAGCTGCCTGCCAACAGCTGAAGGAATCCTACAAGAGGGCTGCAGAGAACTTTTCATAAGGGTGTCCAGCAATAGGAAAAGAAGGAATGGTTTGAAGCTGAGGGAGAGTAGGGTTAGACTGGAGATTAGGAAGAAGTTCTTCAGCAGGAGGGTGGTGAGACTCTGGAATAGGTTGCCCAGGGAGGTTCTGATTGCCTCCTCCCTGGGGGTGTTCAAGGCCAGGCTGGTTGAGGCCTTGAGCAAATGAGTCCAGTTAAGAGGTGCCCCTGCCCATGGTGGGGAGGTTGGAGGAGAGGATCTCTAAGGTTCCTCCCAACCCAAAGCATTCTGTGAATAAGCCAGTGGTGCTCAATCACTGAGAAACCCCTTTGAACAGATTTTGGGTTTCCATGGGACACGAGTCCTTTCTATCACCACTTCCTGGGGCTTTCAATAAAAGATGGAAGTTATCCTACAGATATTGTCATGGTTTAAATTGTAGTTTCAGAAGAGCCTGGCTGAAGATTGCTGTGAGGTTACTCAGAGTATCTGATGCAGCTGCTGAAATCTAGTTTTCTTTTCTGTGAAGAGACTTTGTGTTGCTATCAATGTTAATGATTGAGTAGGCTTTTCAAAGCTAATAGGACTCTTTACAGTTGATGTACTTTATTGCAGAACTGGCTAGTGCTAACTGAGAGGATGACATATCCCTTTCCCAAGTGAATGATCAATCAGGTTCTCAAAGAGAAAATCAGAGGGCTATTTCTCAGCTCGCTGAACAGGCAGTTGAAAACCAACACAAATATCCTGAATGGTCAAAGAAAGATGCAATTTTGTTCAGCTGAAAAGCTCCTTTCAGATGCCAACCAAGGAAAAGAAAGAAAAGATTTGTGACTGAACATTAATATCTGTAGCCCAAAGATGTGAATATTGATAGGAAGGGGAAATACAGATCATCACAGAGCAATGGTGAGCAACTGATTACCAACCAGAGAGCTTCACGCAGAGTGCCAGACACAGCATCACACAACGGCTGAGAGATCATCTCCTCCAACCTTCCTGCCATGGGCAGGGACAGCTCTCAGCTAGACTTGGTTGCCCAAGGCCTCAGCCATGAGTTTAATGCCTTCTGGCTGAGCTCAAGCATAGCTTTCAGAAAAACTTTGAGTTGAATTTAAAGCAATGGATGAAATCTTGGTATCCTGATGTGTCAGCTTCTTTACTTTCCTTCAGCACTTTTAAGCCTGTGATAAATCAGTACTTGGCTTTCAATCTGATCTCTCAGTGCCAAAGAGATGTAAAGATACCTGTGAGCCCACTCTGGAAGACAGTTTACTTCAGTAGTTTCAGAGCAGTGCCATTAAACTTTGCAACTCCCTGCCATGTGGAGCCTTCTGATTTAATTTGTGTGGTTTTCTACCTTTTCTCTTGCCTGCCTGAAACCTTACAGGTATTCACCAATAAGGAACAGGTTACTGCAATACATTTTTCAGAAGAGAGAACTTATTAGATTTGATCCCTACTCTATCTCCCTGAGTTTGTGTTTGGCATTATTTATAACCATCATAACAAATCACTAAAGGCTACAAATAGAATGAGAGGATGGATAGAAGTAGACTTTATTGTTAATGTGTCAGATAAGGAATCCCAATTTACAACGGGATGAACTGGAATAAACTAACAAATCACATGGGTTGGAAGATGTTTGAGGATACTTTCCCTTATGAAACTGTTTCACAGTGAAGTGTTCTTTCTTAACTTTTAATGAGAGACATTGACCTGATTGTGGCAGGCACTGTGTAATACACAGATAAGTCTGTCCCATATGCTAATTGTACATTGAAAAGGAATTCCTTAGTCTGCACACACCAAGCAAGCAATTCCAGAAGGAATGAGGTTTTAAGGTGAGCACTGTCTGTGAGACTACAAACAGCATTTCTGTAGTGGGCAAGATTTATAATGCATCTTCCTATTCCAACAGATTAATGTGCTTTCAGTGCTGCAGGGGTGAAAACTGAACTCTGCACCAGAAGGCTAAGCACATTAAGAAACAGAAACCTGTATAAGGAAACTTGAAAGGAACTGTATTTACTAAGAGTTTAAGCATGAGCATACATGCATCACTTTCCTGATCAAATGTGGAGCAGAACTGTTGTTCAGAAGTGCTAAAGGCTGCTTGGAAGCCAAAAGAACACTTGGGAGCTCCACACCTTTAAACTCTAATCTGCTGCTAGAACTGATATTCAGTTTGGAATCAGCTTCACTGACGCTGACATCTGGGGTTTCAGCAGCCACCAGCACACACCTTGGCAAATCTGCTCTCTCTGAAGAGTTTAAACTCTGTGCACCAAACTGCTGTCTGCTCATGATCACATCAGGTATGTGGACTTTACCAGTGAAATCTCTGACTTTTAGAGCTCTGAGTTATCATGACACACATTAGGAGGGTTGGACTGGATGACCTTTGAGGTCTTTTCTAACTGGATGTTTTCTGTGATTCAGCAAACATCACCTCCTGATGAAAATTGGAAATCAAAGTAACTATTGCTGGGCAAAACTGCAAATACTGAGTCTAGTTTACCTGCCATCTCTTTCTGCTGCCCCACCTTCAGTTACTGTCTTGACAAAAATTCCCAGTTTTTCCAGGCCTGCATCTGCTCCGACTCCCATTCCAATAATGCTTATGCCAAGTCCATCTTCATCTGTGAAAAAGACAAGTGAAAGCAGAAACTCCTTACATCTGATTTGCACATTTACTTCCTAACTAAATATGTATGTTTTAGGTTCCTCTTGATTTTCTATGCCAGTACTATGGATTTGCTTCCTTCTAAAACAAACCTATTCCACTACCACTTTAATTGCACACCAAAACCCTTCACCTTTATGAGGAGCTTAGAACAACAAACAGTGTTGGACTTGATCTTAAAGGTCTTGAAACAATTATTTATTCTATGAACACACTGCATTAAAGACTGTGTAAAGTCATGGCATAATGGAGTGCCACCAAACAATTGTCCTAGGGAAGTAAAGAGCTCCACAGACTCCATACCTTTTTCTAGCTCAACTGGGAACAGCTCCAGCTTTTCCACACGCTTCTCAAGCTCATACTCAGCTGATGCAGCCACTGGGTCAACTTCATCGTTTCTCCTGTCATAGTCTTCATTGGAATACGTATTGAAAACCTGTGAAAACAGAGCAAATATCACTCAGCTACCCACTCCAAAAGAGAATTCTTACTTATGAAAATCACAGGTTGTGTAATCTGTGCTTTTTCATTCAAGTTGCCAAAGTCAACTGAGTAGAAATGATTGACGTTTTCGTTGCTTGTCATTATAAATGCAGAAGAAGAGCTTGAATGACTAAGCTGGTGTACATGTGCATTTAAAAGGCTTAATTCAGCTCATTAATAGTGCACTTAGTGGCTGAGGAGAATCTCATGAGGTTCGATAAGGCAAAGTGTAAGATCCTGCACCTAGGCCAGGGCAATCCTAGATATCAATACAGGCTGGGGGATGATGAAACTGAAAGCAGCCCTTCAGGAAAGGACATGGGGTGCTGGTGGATGAGAAGCTGACATGAGCCAGCAGTGGGCACTTGCAGAAGGTCAGTGGCAGCCTGGGTTGTATCCAAAGCAGTGTGGTCAAAGATGGAGAGAGGGGATTCTGCCCATCTGCTCTGCTGAGACTTCACCTACAGTGCTGGGTCCAACCCTGGAGCCCTTAAGGACATGGAAGGAAGGACATGGACCTGATAGAGCAGGTCCAGGGGAGGCCATGAAAATGATCATGGGGCTGAAGCATCTCTGCTGTGAGCACAAACTGAGGGAGCTGGAAGTGTTCAGCCTGGAGAAGAGGAAGCTCCAGGTAGACCTAACAGCAGCCTGCCACGACCTGAAGGTGTCACAAGCAGGTTGCAGAGGGACTGTTTGCAAAGGTCTGCAGGGACAGGACGAGGGCAATGGTTTGAAATGAGAGCAGAGCAGAATGAGCTTGGATGTGAGGAACAAGTTGTGCACCAGGAGGGTGCACTTGCACTACCTGTGAGTATCATTAGAGATTCTGTTCCATATTATGGATTAACTTTTGTAGCAGAGCAGTATACACAGCCATGGGTATTTTTGAATCTAACCAGGTTTACCAGTTCAGCTCAGCTCTAAAGCTGTCATTTATCATCACCTGCAGTAACCTGATTATTTATGGTACCTTCTACCATACTTCCAACATGAGCACAGCCTTCAATCAGAGACTACTTAGACATTCAGGAATTTTCCTTCCAAAAAAGTAGGTTTTCTTATTTTAGAGGTCAGAGTTTGCCAGCCTGATCCACTTAACTGCCCACATTTGACAGTACTGAAAGAAAATACACTGGTTTAGCACCAGACTTGGGGGATCAGGAGCACAGTTGGACTCGATGATCTTAAAGGTCTTCTGCTTGAAAGTCTCTCTACAGCCTACCTTCAGGGAGGAGGAGAAGCTCTGAAAATGCCTGAAATAGGTGACATCTCCTTTTTAAAGAGTTTTTTCTCTGTGATGTGGTCTCTTTATCACAGCCAAAGGGAGTGAGTCAGTGAGGAGGAGCCACCACAGGCTTCCTCCAGCTCTCCTGGCTTCACGCTCCCCTAAAGCCTGCGTGGGCACCAGCTGTCACCCATGCTTTGGTAAGGAAGCACCAGGGAGACAAATCTTCCCAAGAAGCAATTGCAGGGGTGAGACACAGATGGGAATTAGACAGTTGCAATATTGACAGAATGTGATGGTCTAACACCAAACCCAAGCCTGGGGGTTCCCTCAGAAGGCTCTCCAAGAGAAAGGTCTGTTTCAAGCGGTTATAACTGCAGCTAAAGGCTGCTCTAGGCTTCTCCATCCCACAGAAACCTCTTCTGACATACAACAGAGAGCTAGGAGTGACTGCTGCCATACACAGCCAACCTGTTCAATTGGCTGACGGACACCAGGAAATACTAACTCCAGACACTGCTGCTGACATTGCCAAGCAGTGCTCCTTTTCCACAGACTCTGGAACATAAGAGCTCTGCAGGTGCTGGGACCTCATTTCAATGAAGCATTAAGGGAAACCAAACCATTAGAGATGCAGCCTGCCTCACCACTGCTGTCAACAGCAATTCAAAACCAAGGGGAGACAGAGGGTGTCCTGCAGCTCAAGAATGAGATACATCAAGAGACAGCAAACTCCTGTGGAGAAGGAATTCCTTGTAGGCTGTAACTGACCCAAATAAAACTCTGCAGTGGCAGGATATGAACTTTCCCATGCTGCATCCATTTAGGGTCCCAAACCTGTGGGAAACAAGTGGGACTGTAACCTTGTCCCATCATCTCTTCGTAATTTTTAAGGGAGCCTCCTTCTCTGGAGAGTTTCCAAACCCGCTTGGACACCACAATGCTGCACAACCTGCTGTGGGGTGACCCTAGCAGAGGGGTTGGAGTAGATGATCTCCAGAGCTCCCTTCCAACCTCTGCCACTCCGTGCCTGTGTGATTCTGTGACTAGAACATCACTTCTGCCTCAGGACAAAGCAAAAGCATCTGCCTACACCTCGAGAGCCTCTCCACCCAGTAGAACAAAGAAGCAAGTGCAACAAGATGTTGATAGCCACGCTGCACAACAACAACAAAATTATTAGAATAGTAACAAGAGCATTTAAGAAGAAAATTTCTTTCCAATGTGACAGCAGATATATTTTATCAGCCTTTTGGCAAGCCCCTCTATTGCCAAGGTAACAAACTGGCATGCCCGGGAACCCATTGTATCTTTGAGCAGCAAAACAAGCATGCAAAGGAGAACATCTGTAGTGAGCCAGGTTTGACAAATTAATTGTAACACAGCAGAGCCTCGAGTCTGGACCTCTGGTGTCTAAATAAGAAATGGAGAGCATGAAGCAGCCTTGCAGTTCCAATATGCAGCCATTTCTTCCCAAACCTGCTGCAGTATTTCTCCCAGATCCTTGCATGGCTGCCAATCGACATTGTAACAGAGGCTGCTATTTTTCTCCTGCTTTCAAGAATGTGACACATGAGCTGGCCAAGAGTAAATGCTGCTTCTGGTACCAATTAGTACAGACTGCCATACAGTAGCAATGTCACCATTAATCAACACGTCTGTGTTTCTTCTCCCAGCAGTCTCTCTCTCTCTTTCCCTCAGCCTACAGATGTCCAAACACAGAGTGCAAACCACAGAATGGGACCGCCAAAGGTCGTCTAGCCCAACCCTCTCTGCAGTCAAGCCTCACCTTGAATATCTCCAGGGCTGGGGCCTCAAGCACCTCCCTGGACAACCTGTTCCAGTATTCCACTACCCTCATGATAAAGAACTTGTTCCTAACATCCAACTACTGCCACAAACCTAAAAATGTGACAACCCTTCTCAGAAGCAAACACCTGAAGCAAATACTATCTTTCAAACATTCTTACTACCATTTATACCTCTAGAGAGACTGAAGATTCAATTGGAGTGAAGGGATCTTCAAAGGTCATCTTGTTCACCCTCCCCTGAAGTCAGCAGGGTCACCTCCAACTAGATCAGGTTGCCCCGGGTCACATCAAGTCTGATCTTGAATGTCTCCAGAGACAGAGCCTCAACCACTCCCCTGGACAACCTGTTCCAGCATTTCACCACTCTCACCGTGAAGAACTTCCTCAGGGTCAACCTGCATCTCCCCTGTTCTAGTTTCAAACCATTGCCTCTTACCCTATCACTACAAGACCCTGCACATTCACTCAAAACGAATCTATGGACCCCAAGTGCCAGGAGTAATTTCTTCTATTTACTCACAGACATCAGAACTGCTAATAAAACACTTCAGAGGGAAAAGAGGGATCCATTGATTATAGGCATTAATTTAGAAGGATTTGCTGCATAAGTAGAAAAGGTGAACCCAGATTTTTTGGATGCTCTGTACAGTTACAAGATGGGATGAGAGAAAAAGGCTTCAAAACCTGCACCAGGGGATGTTTAGATTAAATATTAGGAAAATATTGTTGTCTCAGGGACTGGAACAAGCTGCACAGGGAGGTGGTGGAGTCACCATCCCTGGAGGTGTTCAAGAAACCTGTGGACATGGCACTTCACAGGTTGAGAGTTGGACTTGATGATCTTAAAGAGATCTTTTCCAACCTTAATGATTCTATTCTATTAAAAAATTAAAAAGAAATCATTATGCAGCAGTAATTTATCCAACTCTAGTTTTACTGTGAATTTATGACTTGTGTCATAAACTGAACAAAAATAAGCAGATTACAGCTGCATTCTAAAGAGTACACATCACCACCTACCCTGCTTCTTACAGCAAGGAAGACATCGGAGGTGGAAGGGTTAGGTAGGAACAGTCTGATTTGGTGCCCAATCTTCTCAGCATCACATTATTGATACAAATCCTGTTCTGCTTTTTTGAGGTGCTAAGTTGCAACTGCCCCAAAGGTCTCTGATGACCCTCTCACACCTTGTCTCATTGCTAGCAGCAATTTGGCACCAAATGGCAACTTACTGATGCAGCCAAGACTACATGAGCCGGGGAGAAGGATCTCCAGCGCCAGAAAGCAGTAGACTTTATGGCCCTGCTTCAGACCATGGCACAAGAAGCAAAATGCACCCTTCCTTCAGTAAGAGCCTTTCTGAATCTGTCACCATCCCATCATCTCTGCTCATAACTATGTTCACTTAAAAACTGAGAAATGCTTGGGTTTAATTTTTCAGTAAGAAAGTCTTAATGAATTCTTTAACTGAGAGCAGGTTCCTAAAGAGAGTCTGTGCCATGATTTAAGATGACTGTGGGAAATCTCAGTACATTCTGCTTAGCAAAACTCAAGAGATGTGTTAAACCCTTCCTTTGCAGAGTGCGAGCACACAGACTACTCACTACTTATGTGTTGAAGTACAGCTGAAGTGTGACACCAGGTATTAGCAAGCCCTTCAACAAGACTTCTCTACAGGCTAAACATGAGTCCCCAATTTAAGGTGGCACACGTTACAAAGGGGCTTTATTCAGTTTCTAAAGCAGGTTTAGTTAGTTTCTCAAGCAGGTATTTTTCTATCTGTACTACAATGCTTGTGATTCTAGAGGATCCAAAGCCCTTGGTAGCCTATTGCCACACTCACACGCAGCTGATATCAAAGAGCTCAATTAATGGGGTGCTGCATTCATTCAGTTGGAGCCTTGCACTCGCTCCCACCAAACCCCAGCCCGCTAATGCCACTGCTTGTAGACAGAAATGGACAAACAAGCAGAGCCTAAGAGGATTAAGGGAAAAGCTTCTGTAATACAGCAAAAGGGCTGCTGTGTTTTGTAAACATCTTTCCCAAACACAAAGTGCAGTGCAGCATTCCCAGTGCTGGATCACAACTCAATTACTTTGTATTGTAGACCTCCCAATCCTTTAATTGCACCTGCAGGCAGAGCTCATTTGGGCTGCTGCCTTTCTCATAATGATGGTTTCACATTCGCACTCTGGAGCACAATGAATTGCGTCCTAGCAAGATGTCAAAGTGCCTGGAGTAAGCAGAATAATGTTGATCCATTAAGCATTCATAGCCAGTGGATTGCATTACAGTTAATCACAGCAGTGCTTCGAGAGTCACACACTTTGTGCTTCCAGAGGAATTCAGGCTCCCTAATGCCTCCTAACATGGTACATCTCAACATAAGCCAGAAAGAAGGGTTCCCTGGTTACAGAATCACAGGATGGTTTTCACAGGATCACAGGATGTTAGAGATTGGAAGGGACCTCAGGAGAGCATCGAATCCAACCCCCACTGCCAGAGTACGACCACAGAATCTAGTGCAGGTTACACAGGAACACATCCAGACAGGGTTGGAAAGTCTCCAGAGAAAGAGACTCCACAACTCTCTGGGTAGCCTGTGCCAGTGCTCTGGGATCCTTACAGTCAAGAAGTTCTTCCCCATGCTGAGGTGGAACTTCCTGTGCTGTAGTTTATACCCCTTGCCCCTTGTCCTTGTTTTGGTTGGAAACAACATTTCAGATCATTGAGTCCAACCATTCTCTAAGTCTGCCAAGGTTGGTGCTAAACCATGTCCCTCTACACCACACATCTGCCTCTTGGAAACACCTCCAGGGATGGGAATTCAACTACCTCCCTGAGGAGTCTGTTCCAGTCTTTGAGAACACTCTCAGTCAAGAAATTTCTTCTCATACCCAATCCAAACCTCACTGGTGCAACTTGAGGCCATTACCTCATAACCACAGATTAAAAGATTCATAAAATGGTTTGGGTTGGAAGGGACCTTAAAGATCATCTAGTTCCAACCCCACCCCTTCCATGGGCAAGGACACTTTTCACCAGCCCAGGTTGCTCAAGGCCTCATCCAGCTAGACCTTGAACATCTCCAGGAAGGGGGCATCTATGACCTCCTTGGGCAACCTGTTCCAGTGTCTCACCAACCACACTGAGAAGAATTTCTTCTTAATCTCCAGTCTAAATCTGCTCTCATCAAGCCATTCCCACTCAGTGCCATTCTATCACTTGTTACTAGGGAGAAGAGATAGACATCCCTCTCACTCCAACCTCCTTTCAGAGGGTTGTAGAGAGCAATGAGGTCTCCATTCACCCTCCTCTTCTAAAGCCTAAACACCTTCAGCTCCCTCAACTGCTCCTCCCCAGCACTGTTCTCCAGACCCACCACCAGCTTTGTTGCCCTTCACTGGAGCAGCTTCAGCACCTCAATGCCTTTCTTGTAGTGAGGGCAAGCCTGAGTGCATAACTGGTTCAAATGCAGCAGCTTTAAATGCAATTTAATCTATAGTATTAAGGGAGCAAGAAACAGAAGGTTACAGCTGTGTGCAGGCAGAATATCCGAATGAACAAAGGGAAAGAAGGATCAGGGAGCTAAGCTGGCATTAATGAGTAATGCTAGCTTGGGATGAGACTACAGCAGTAATGCCACAAAGTGGGGATTCCAGATAAATACATTTAAAGTGACTTGATTCAACATTGGCTTTTGGACTTCTTTCAACTTCAGCATTTGCTATGACATTAGGCACAAAGTCAGACATTACTCTCTTGAAATCAACAGCAAAACTGACTTTATTAACCCCCACGAGGAAGAGGTGGGAGGCTGTATCAGGATTTTTTTTCACTCTATGCTTCAAATTGTAGGCAAACTAAAAAGCACAGAAACCACACCAAAGTTTCCCTCACACATTTCCACTTTTTTGGTGCCCAAATTTATTGCACCAATTCAGATTTTATAGATGTTTCCTCTACACTACTCTGTGATGGGACTGGAAATTCTGGAGGCCCAAATACAAAGCATAGCACTCAGTGCTTTCCAACCTGAGAGCTTCACAAAGCTGTTTGCGGGCACCCCGGTTTTGGTATGACTTCCCTGTTCCATCACCAGGCTTCTCATGTCTGTGGCACAGACACTGAGGTGAGGTTGAGCAGAGCTGCTTGCAAGGCTGTTACTGCTGTACCTCAGAAAAGCAAAGTAAAAGACACTTGTTGGCCCCATCAATACCATCTCCTTATGCTGAAGAGTGAAAGTGAACCTTCTGCACTGACACCTGATAGGAGAGTCCTGAGTGCTGACATTCAAGAAGCAGGAATGCTACTTAGAAAAACCATAGGAAAGAACTCAATGAAGAGCGGAAAGATGCAGTTTTTTTGTTTGCTCTCTATCCTAGAACGAAAAAGGTTTCAGCCTGGTTGCTGTGGGAACTAGGGAAGAACCCTTTGTGCCTGTGTTTGGGTTTTTTTTCCTTTCCCTAAAGCGCTTCACTGTTCTGAGCTTGACCGAGTATCTCCCTCTGCACTGGATCATAGAATTGTTCCAGCCGGAACAGACCTCTAAGAATCCAAGGATCAACCCAACACCACCATGCCCATTAAGCCATGTCCCAAAATGCCATGGCCACATGTTCCTTGAACACCTTCAGCAATGAGGACTCCACCACCTCCCTGGGCAGCCTGTTCCGATCCCTGACCACTCCTGCAGCAAAGGCATTTTCCCTAATCTCCAGCCTAACCCTCCCTTGGCACAGTTTCAGGTCATCTTCTCTCACTCTATCACCTGGTACCAGGGAAGAAGAGACCAACTCCCACCTCACTCCAGCCTCCTTTCAGGGAGTTGCAGAGAGCAATGAGCTACATGTTCTTGTCAGTCCCAGCATTCAAGACTACATTTGAGTAGAATGGCAAGGGGGACACCAGGTCCATACATCCCCACTATGGATATGAAGACTGATACGGGATTCGATGTGAGCCCACTGTTGTCCCTACCACACACCAGCAGCAGAGCTGGCCATGGAAACAGACACATGGTAACAAACTCCTGCACCTTTTCCTGACTTGAGTCCTCTAAGTTTTCTGTCTTCCAGATGCAACATCTTGACCTGTTTTAGACTGAAGCTCAAGACCACCTCAGTGAGGGAAACTGAAAGATAAGGCTTAGCTTCCTGCCCAGATTTGCCCAAGTGGAGGAGGATAAAATGCCGATTTCCATGTGCAGAGATGAAGAGTTGTAAAAGCTACAGAAGAGCTTCTCTATAAGTTGTGTGAGCAGAGCAGGGGCATCCAGGGGAGCACTGCTGAGCTGCTCCTCCAGCTGAAGCATGCAGCACACAGCTGGTGTGGCTGTCACTGGCAGGGACTGTATGCTGGTTACAAACAGCTGCACATCTCTTTTCAAAGGAAAACAGACACCCGTTAGCGGAAGCTGGAGATGTTCCAGCCAACAAATTACACGGGGCATAATCTGTGTGTGACAGGCTAGGAACCCAACAGAGTAAAGCCTTTCAATCATCTTACCACAATTTTAATGCCTACCTCAGTCTAATATAATGAATCAACAGAATATTCCCAAATACCTCTAAAAACCCTGACATTTTTAAGTCAGTCAGTGCTCAGTGCCTGAAGAAATTGGCAAGGCTGTGACTGTTGCCTAAAGGAAGAGCTGTGAATGAACAAGCAGAGGAAGGCAGCAAACTAATCTTAAAAAAACTTGCCTAAAATACATTCACACATCTAACCTCAGCTGTTGTGTTTAAGAATCTCTAACTAAAGAGATGACAGGCTGGGACAGTTGGGGTTGCTCAGTCTGAGAAGGCTCCAGGGAGACCTTAGAGCAGCCTTGAAGTACTTGAAGGGGAGTACAGGAAGTCTGGGGAGGGACTGTTTAGAAGGGTCTGTAGAAACAGGATGATTTAGGTTGCATATCAGGAGGAAGATCTTCACTATGAGAATGGTGGAATCTGGAACAAGTTGCCCAGGGATGTAGTGGAGGGTCCATCACTGGAGAACTTTAGGTTGAAACTTGGCGGAGCTTTAAGTAACCAGATCTAGTCAGAGATGTTCATGTTTACTTCAGGGTGGTTGGACTTGGAGGGTCCCTTCCAACTCACTGCAGTCTGTGATTCTAAAACCAAAAGTACATAATTCTGCACTTTCAGAAGGACATTTTCTACAATACCATTTTACAGTTATGGCTTCAGTGCTGAAAGGCTTCTGAGGTTTTGGGGTGTTATTATAGTTTTCATTCAACTCTCCACAGATCAAACATAAGGACAAACAGAAACAAATTTGAAGCAATTTTTGCAAGTCCTTCTTTAGTTTTACCAACAAAAGTTAGTGCCCACCTCTGTGGGTAGCCTGTTCCAATGCCTCACCACTCTTTCAGTAAAGAAGTTCATCCTCATATCCAGCCTAAACATCCCCTGGGGCAGTGTAAGAGGGGAGGCTGAGGGAGTTGGGGCTCTGCTGCTTGGAGAGTAGTACCTGAGAAGTGACCTCATCAGTGTTTATAGATATGCAAAGGGTGAGTGCCAGGAGGCTGGAGTCAGGCTCTGTTGGGTGATGCTCAGCGCCAGGACAAGGGGCAATGGGTGGGGGCTGAGGCATAGGAAGTTCCATGGAAACATGAGGAGGATTTTTTTCCCTATGAGGGTGACAGAACACTGGAACAGGCTGCCCAGGGAGGTTGTGGAATCTCCCTGTCTGGAGATATCCAAAACCTGCCTGGATGTGTTCCTGTGTGATCTGCTCTAGGTGATCCTGCTCTAGCAGGGGGGTTGGACTGGATGAGTTTTGGAGGTCCCTTCCAGCCCCTGACATTCTGTGATTCTCCCTCAATCCATTGCATCTGTAGGGGTTTGGGCTAGATGGCCCTTGGAGGCTCCTTCCAGCCCAACAAGTTCTATGATTCTAGGAAACAAAATGGAAGAGGAAGATACAATAGACTGGGGAGATGTGATACTACCACACAACTGATTTTTAAAATATCCCCTTCACTCCATATGGATTTTCCATCAGGGCAATCCCAGGCCCATATGAAATTTAAATGAGAATCATGTGTTTGACTGAATGCTGCTGAATTACTAGTATCTGCAGTCCTTGGGACTGTAAATTACTTACTAAAGAAACTGGTCCAAATATAGTAATGAGAGTGTAAGGAAAGATTCAGACCATCCCTTTTTTCCTTATCCAAACCACCCTTGCACTCTTCTGCTAATGCAAGCACACTGAAACAAGTTCAGTCTCCTGCAAACCCATCAACATCAGACCAAGTTAAAAGGCACTCAGAGTTGCTTTCCAAACCAGTCACAGAGACATCTCCAATTCATTTCCATACAATCAATATCAGACCAGTACCCAGTGGCTGAGAGTGCCTATTATCCTGCATAAAAAACTGTTCCTGTTCAGGAATATGCTGAACTGGAAAATTCTGAGGCTTTCCCAAAAGTTCATCACCTCTTCAGACACCAAAATTACCCCAAAAGGTTCTCAGGCAGGGAAGAGTTGGAGATCTTTACATGGTATGATTTACAAGGGCTTGTAGGGATAGGGTGAGAGGGAATCAATTGAAGTTTGAGGAGGGCAGATTTAGACTGGAGATTAGGAAGAAGTTCTTTGCAAGGAGGGTGGTGAGACACTGGCACAGGTTGCCCAGGGAGGTGTTGAAGGTCAGGCTGGACGAGGCCTTGAGTGACCTGTTCTAGTGGGAGGTGTCTCTGCCCATGGCAGGAGGTTGGAACTGGAAGAGCTTTAAGGTCCCCTCCAACCTAATCTATGAATCCAACAGTCTTTCTAGGGAATGGTTTCCAGGAAGTATAATTAGGCTTTGCTTGCTCATGAACTTCCCAACTGGTAGTACATGAAAGAGAAAGACAAGGTTAAGAGGTAACTGGTGCTTGGGGAAAGAAAAAAAGCTGATAGACAAACAGGACTGGGAAAACAGAATCACAAAACTGCTCTGGTTGGAAAAGACCTCCAAGGTCATCGAGTCCAACCACTGATCTGACACCACCACAGTCACTGCACCCACCATGGCCATCTCTTCACCTAGAGTCAGCAAAAACCCACTTCTATGCCCTTTCTATTTTCCATCTGTTTTAAACCCTTCCTTCTTACACATTTAAGAAGTTAATATTCATTTCATGCATTGCAGAACAGATGCTGCTTCTGTTCTTCAGTTATCTAGACAATCTCTTAATTAAATATCTGCATACAGCACCCTAGGAATGGGATTTGTATTTTAATCACACATTCCTCCACTTTGCTATTTTTTTTACTTCCTCTGGTGTGTGGCTATGGCTGTAAAAAAACCTGCATGGTTAAAGCTGCAAGGTAGACTTTGACACTAACCTACTCAAACATAAACAGCACTGATGCTCAAGAACAAGGAAACAACGGAATCACAGAATCATTTGGTTGGAAAACACCTTTCAGATCATCCAAGCCAACCATTCTCTAACACTACCAGTGCTGGTGCTAAACCATGGCCCTCAGCACCACAAGCATCCTGAGAATCATAGAATGGTTTGGGTTGGAAGGGACCTTCAAGGTCACCTACTTCCAACCTCCCTGCCATGGTCAGGGACATCTTCCACTAGAGCAGGTTGCTCAAAGCCTCATCCAACTCGGTCCTGAACACCTCCAGGGAGAGAGCATCCATGACCTCCCTGCCCAACCTGTTCCAGTGTCTCACCACCCTCACCGGAAAGAATTTCTTCCTAACCTCCAGTCTAAATCTGCCCTCCTTGAGCTTCAATCCATTCCCTCTTGTACTAGTACAACAAGCCCTTGGTGAGAAGTCCCTCTGCAGCCTTCTTGTAGTCCCCTTCACGTACTGAAAGGCTGCTCCAAGGTCTCCCTGGAGCCTTCTCCAGGCTGAACAATCCCAACTCTCTCTACCTATCTGCATAAGAGAGATGCTCCAGCCCTCTGATCATCTTCTGGCCCTCCTCTGGACCCACTCCAGCAGCTCCATGTCCTTCCTGTGCTGGGGGCACCAGACCTGGCCTCAGCACTCCAGTTATCACACCATTCTGTTTTATCAAGTCAAATATTTTTTTCAAGACAAAACTACACATTTCTAAGTTAGAGTAAAAATAACTCCAGCATTTCCTGTCGTGGAGAGGAGACTTATGTAGCCTCCACGTGAAAACATAATTTAGAGCTCTAGTATCCATCCCTCAACACACTACTCTGCAGTAAAACATTGAGTAAACCTCCCCTGGCACATTTTTATTGAAGAGCCTGTAGAATTAGGTTAAAGTCGCCCTGTCTGCATCCTTTCCTAAAGCATCAGACATCAGCTAACCCCATTACCTCCAAATGCACTGATTGATTTATTTGGCATGCTAAAAATGCCCCTTCAGTCACCAGGGAGGCTCTTGTGGCAAGCTGTGTCACAGTTTCATGGCACTGCCCAACTTTTGGCTATGATTCGATGTTGAGTACTCGGCTCTCTTACACTACAACCCATTGTGGAGCACATTGTGGAAGAAGGAAAAAAACTGGATTAACATGCTGGAATTTAAAAAACATCACAGTAAGGGAAGTGCATTCTGAATCCAGGTAAAGATTCACCCCTAGAAAGAATTCAGTATTTTATAAGGATGCTTACTTTTTGTGTTTTTAGGTTTTACATATTTATGTATGATGTGCAAATGTGAAATATTTGTATACTGGTATTTACCACTTCAATAATTGGCTGCTTAAAATCTGTCACACACCAAAAGCATCACTAACTTCCAAAGTGAAGGAAAATTTAGACAAGACACTAATAAATTAGTAGTGTGGTTTAAAAATAATTAAAAAAATATGTTATACTCCTCCTCAGTGGTTTTTCTGAGTTGTTGGGGTTTAAAACTTAGAAAGTGATCATTTGAAGAGCCTCCCAGAATCACAGACTAAGAGGGGTTGGAAGAGAATTCTGGAAATACTCCATGACTGGCATCTAGTCTAACCCCCTGCTAAAGCAGGGTCACTCAGAGTAAATCCTACAGGAACACATCCAGGTGGTTTTGGAATGCTTCCAGACATAGAGGCTGCACAACCTCTCTGGGCAGCCTGTTCCATGAATGTCCACAGAGACTCCGTGATGGAAATGCATGATCCTACCCCAAGCAGTAAGGTGCACTCCCAGCCATGCTGAAAGGGCCTCTGCCAGTGCCACCCCATCCCTCTCATGGTGGGGATTACAGCTGAACCACCTGATGGCCAACAGCAGGCAAGGGCAGCCCTCACCATCACCTTCAGCTGCTTTACAGGAGGGATTAGAGAGGGATTTGAGCTCCCAAGCTAAAGGATGAGAGGCCACAGGCACAAGCCTGAATGTGGGAATTTTCTTCTAAAGACATAAGGAAAATCAGGATGATCAAACGTGGGAACAGGGTGTCCAGAAAGATTGCAGAATCCCCCTGGCTTTGGGGAGATGCCAAATCAGAATGGGTAGAGCCCTGAGATAACTGGTCTGCCTCCACCTGCTCTGAGCCAGGGGCTGGATAAGAGTATGTCCTGGGGCTCTTCAACCAGGGAGAGCTTAAAGCAGCCTTCCAATACCTGAGGGGAGCCCACAAGAAGGCTGCAGAGGGACTTTTTACAAGGGCTCATTATGGTAGGACAAGAAGGAATGGACTGAAGCTCAAATAGGGCAGATTTAGACTGGAGATTAGGAAGAAATTCTTTCCAGTGAGGGTGGTGAGACACTGGAACAGGTTGACCAAGGAGGCTGTGGATGCTCCTTCCCTGGAGGTGCACAAGGCCAGGCCGGGTAAGGCTTTGAGCAAGCTGGGCTAGTAGAAGGTGCCCCTGACCAGGGCAGGGTGTTGGAACTGGATGATCTTTAAGGACCCCTCCAACTCAAGCCATTCCAGGATTCAGCCAAAGAACATCCAAGGTTACAGACAGCACACTGCTCAGATCAAAAGACTGACTTGATTAGTGCTAAGGAAAAAAAATGGTGCTTGCATCCTGTAAATTCCTGTGATCTAATCAGAGTCACCCTAACAGCAGCTTGTCCCTAGGCTGAAGTGAAGTCATGTGTTGAGTGAAAGCCTATGATATATCAGGAAAGGCTTAACCCAGTCTCCCCTGACCTGTTGAGTACCTAAGTGGCTTAGCAACGTAGCTCTTCCCACAGGCACAGTATTAAATATCCTGTCTGGATGCAGCTCTCATTGCACTTCCTTACACACAGGAATCTAAACACTGCTAATGATCTGTAATCCAGCTAAAAGCAGAAAGAAGTGGATAGTCTCTTTGGGAGGTGTTCCTCTAACCATTAACAGATGACTGGATCACAAAAATATGAAGATTGAAAGCTCAGTGATAGTTCAGTTGCTGAAGGCTTTGTCTGCTTTGCCTTCCTTCCCAAGACACAGGGGAGTGCCACACTGCTCCTGATTAATCAGCACAAAGTTCTTGGTGACAACTTCAAGCAAGAAGTTATCCAAGCTATAGATCAAGTTTTGCCAAGAAATGGAAAGGACCTTCTCTCATTTGTTCCTGGTCTTTACTTTGAGGGAGGGCAGTAGATGAGAATTCAGGACTCTTAGTTACCCAGGGTGGGTATTCCCTTAGCCCTCTCTTGCCCCTGGCTGTTCGGAAGAGCAGGGACATGTGAGGTTGTAGGTTATAGTAGTAATTTTTCTTACCCTTTTGCAGTCTCCTAATCCGCATTTTCCATTCTCACTTCTCACAGAAACACTGTGCCTTGCCAAATGTCAGCATGGCTTAAGGTGAGAGGAAACAGCCTCAGGTTGTACCAGGAGAAGTTTAGGTTGGAGATTAGAAGAAACTTCTTTGCTGAAAGGATTCTCAAAACCTAAAACAGGCTCCCTGGAGAGGTGGTTGAGTCCCCATCCCTGGAGGTGTTTCAGAGAGGCAGAGATGTGGTGCTGAGGGCCATGGTTTAGCACCAGACTTTGTGGAGTTAGAAAATGGTTGGACTCAATGACCCTAAAGGCCTTTTCCAACCCACACCTGAACAATTCAATGAGATGCCAGTGTGGACTGCCACTTTCCAGCCAGCCCTGCTCACTTTACAACCCCAATGTACCTACAGACATTAGAGATTATGGTCACTTAAAGAAATCAAAGAGATAGCACGAGTGGAACAGGCTGCCCAGGGAGGTTGCGGATGCTTCCTCCCTGGAGGTGTTCAAGACCAGGCTGGATGAGGCCCTGAGCCATCTGGTCTAGTGGGAAGTGTCCCTGCCCACAGCAGTGGTGGGGTTGGAACTGGACGATCTTTAAGGTCCCTTCCAACCCAAACAATTCTATGATTCCACAACTTGTTCCAATACAAAGAGATGGCTGAAACAAACAAACAAAAAAACCCCAAAACCATCAAATCAAATGCAATGGATGTTCATTAAAGTTAGCACCACAAGGCACACTGAGAGCTGAACATAGGCAGTACGAAGAGGTGCCATAAAACCTGACCTTGAACTGAATCTTACCGATACACTAAAGCCGACTTCCAGTCCATTATTAAATGCTTGGATGTCTCTAAAGGCCTTTTCAGCCTCTACAATGGTCTACTGTAGCTGTCACATGGTAATCAGATCTGTTAAGCATGCAGGAACTCGCTCCCTTTCAAAATGTTATGGTGCTTACAAAGGATTTTTTTCATTAGGCAGATTAGTAGCTTGGTCTTTGAACCCTCTCCATCCTTCACACACGTCTGTGCTGAGTACCAGCTCAGTGCTGCCCAGAGGACAGCAGAGAAGGGCTTCAGAAACTTGCCTGTGAGAAGAGATGAAGGTTTAGATGAATTATATCACTAGGAATCCTACTTGAAAACCAATTATTGAGTCAACCTCATTGTCTCCACTACTAAAACAGAAAAAGCATTCAAATAAATTAGCAAGCAAACATGATTCTCTTCATTATTAAAAGAGAAAAGCCATACAAATAAATTCCCAGTAATAATATAGGAGGAATCTGATGATGATCAGAGAATGGTCTGGGTTGGAAGGGACCTTGGTCATCCTTCCATTTGGAAGGAACAAAAGTCATCCAGTCCAACCCCCTCTGCAGTCATCAGGGGCATCCTCAACTAGATGAGGTTGTCCAGAGCCCTGCTGAGCCTCACTTTAGATACCTCCAGTGATGGAGCCCCAACCACCTCCCTGAGCAACCTTAGTCCTTCTCCAGTTCCCCCACTTCAGAATCACATCACTCTGTTTTCCAAGTCTACACTGAGCAAACTTCTTAGCTACCATGAGAAAAACATTACAGAAATCTCTGCCATAGGCAAGTGTGTAACTGTCTTGTGTTACATGAACACAACCTAACCACAGGTAACCTAACTACAGCTGTGACCCTGGAACAAGTTGTCCAGAGATGCTGTGGATGCACCCTCCCTGGAGGTGTACAAGGCCAGGTTGAATGAGAACTTGAGCAACCAGGTCTAGTTGAGAGGTGTCCCTGCCCACAGCTGAGGGGCTGGAATAGATTAGCTCTGAGCTGCCTTCCACCCTAAGCCATTCTGTGGTTCTGCAAGAAAGTAAGCAAGGCTGTACTCACACTGTGCTGGTACATACTCATCACAGTCACAGAACAGTTCAGGTTGGAAGGGACCTTGAAGATCACCTAGTTCCAAACTCCTGCCATAGGCAGGGACACCTCCCACTAGAACAGGTTGCTCAAGGCATCATCCAGTCTGGCCTTGAACACCTCCAGGGTGGGGGCATCCACAATCTCCTCAGTGCCAGTGCCAGTGTCCAACCTCCTGTGCCAGTGTCTCACCACCCTCACTGGGAAGAATTCTTTCCTCATCTCCAGTCTCAACCTGCCCTCCTCATGTTGCTTTTGTAGGGGTTGTTAATATTGCTTTTGCAGGGGTTGTTAATGTTGCTTTCTTGTAGAGATGTGAGAGTTGTTATTAACACTACCACAGAAATGCTTTGCTGGTTTTATGTTTATAAATGCCGTTTAAGACGTTTTGCAAATAGAACGTTTAAGATTACATTTAAGCCCTACTAGAGGAAGCAAACATCATAATTTTTGCATTTATTCCAGTATAGAGTTTTATCTGTTAGGATAAAGAGTCTGGAACAGCACGCAGAGGCTGCAGATAAACATTCCTCACTCCAAGCAGGTTAAAGTGCTTACACACTTGGAAATTTGAATTGTTCATCTATACACTTAAAAGCAGAAAACTCGCCACTATTTGGAACTTCCTTAATGCTCCTAAGATGTTACATTTATTTATTCTACATTTCCACCCAAATAAATGATCAGTAGCATTAGAACGAGTTTGAGAAATGGCACCCTAAGGCTGTGTTTTCCCAGGGATGTTTTAATACCCCAAACTGCAGGATTAATTCACTCCACCCACCCCACCCCCCCCTTTCCTGTATCAGCAGTATTGTTATTCTGATTTTCCTTATAGAAATAGAATCATAGAATCAGACAGGGTTGGAAGGGACCTCAAGGATCATCCAGTTCTAACCCCCCTGCCATGGGCAGGGACATCTCACACCAGATCAGGCTGGCCAGAGCCTCATCCAGTCTGGCCTTAAACACCTTCAGAGTTGAGACTTCCACCACCTCCCTGAGCAACCCCTCCTAGGGTCTCAGCATGAGGGTGGTGAAGAACTCCTTCCTAACATACAGTCTGAATCTACCCATTTCCAGCTTTGCTCCATTCCCCCCAGTTCTGACATCCTAAAAAGTCCCTCCCCAGCTTTCTGGTAGCCCCCTTCAGATACTGAAAGGCCACAATAAAGTCACCTTGGGGCCTTCTCCTCTCCAGACTGAACAGTCCCAACTCCCTCAGTCTCTCCTCATAGGAGAGGTGCTCCAGCCCTCTGCTCATCTTCATGGTCCTTTTCTGGACACATTCAAGAGAACATTTAGGGAGGCCTAGGACTCTTTTAAATGACATAATACAGTTTCTGGTCTTGAAAAATCATCAAAAGTTGACAAGAACAAAAAAGCCCTAAACCATTACTATAAACTGGTAGCTTCCAATTTTAACAGAATGCCATCTGGGGCTTTATTCAATTCATCCTTCCTATAGTCCAGATTCAAAACAACAAAAAAGAGACCAAGTACACCATCAGCCTGGCAGAATCTTCTTGACTGACATCAGCACAACCATGCTAAAGACTTGGCTCAATTCTTATAACAGGAGGTACCTTCTAAATGACAGATCCCATCTAAAATGAACGCAGCCTGGCCAGAAATAAAACATCTTGCCAATCTGCAACTCAGCTGCAGATGGCCAAATAACAGCAGCTACCCTCCTGATAACAGATATCCTCACTGCATCCAGCTATGGGGCCACAAACAGAAGAATGGCATAAACCTGACAGAGCAGGTCCAGAGGAGGTCACAAAGATGATGACAGGGCTGCAACACCTCTCCTATAGGGACAGGCTGACGGAGCTGGGGGTGTTCAGCCTGCAGAAGAAAAGGTTCCAGGCAGACCTCAAAGCAGCCTTCCAGTACATGAAGGGGATCTACAGGAAGGCTGGAGATAAACTGTTTAGAAAGGGCTTGTAGCAGGAGGAAGAGGAATGGATTAAACCTGGAGGTGAGTGGATTTAGGTTGGACATAAGGAAGAAGTTCTTTACGTTAAGAGTGGCAAAAACCTGGAACAGGCGACTGAGTCCCCATCCTTGAAGACATTCAAGGGCAGACTCAATGTGGCCCTGGGCAGCCTGCTCTAGTTGGAGGTGTCCCTGCTGACTGAAGAGGGGCTGGACACGATGACCTTTGAGGATCCCTTCCAAGCCAATACAGTCTGTGAATGTATGGCACACGTGAAG
Organism: Eubucco bourcierii; assembly: GCA_013396675.1. Classification (NCBI taxonomy): domain Eukaryota; kingdom Metazoa; phylum Chordata; class Aves; order Piciformes; family Ramphastidae; genus Eubucco; species Eubucco bourcierii. Next base: position 713,289 of record VWZE01025431.1, on the reverse strand, counting down.
GGATGCAAACATAGTTGCAAGCCTAATGCTGGAAAATTCCTACTAGAGGTCTGCGTTTCTTCATCATTTCTGTGGGAGCCTTGCTAGACACCATTTGTGCCATGACCAAAAATTGTTGCTATTTGCAACAAAAAGTGAATAAAAGAATTTAACATGGACTTATCATAGAACCAGTCAGGGTTGGAAAGGACCAACCAATAAGGTCACCTTTAGAGCCTTCTCCTCTCCAGACTGAACAGCTCCAGCTCCCTCAACTCCTCATAGGAGAGGTGCTCCAGCCCCTCTGATCATCCTTGTGGCCCTTCCCTGGAGACTTCTAAGATGTTTTGTCCAGTTGGAAAGATCTTCCCTGGCAGAAAGGAGGGAGAGCAGGCTGAGGTGCTACACTGTGCAGTCAGGCTGAGCACAAGTTCTCCTGTGATGGTTTGAACATCTCTAATGCAAAGGAGAGCCTGCATGGTCTCATTTCCTCTTCTAGGGGGACAATGGTGAGCTATGCACATCAGAATTCACACTCAAAGCCCAGATGTAAACAGCAGTCAAGGTACTTTAAATCCCACCTCTCAAACAGAAGACAATGGCCAGCTCTGACTTCCAGTATAACTGGAGCAGTGAGCAACAGAGAGAGGGGCACTGACTGGACTTTACACAACCTGTACACAAAACACCAGCAGTGTAGGGCTGAAAACTCCCCAGAGGCATTCCCAGTCCTGCCACATAGGAGGAAGTCTATCCCTCCCAATTGCTGAGGGAGCAGGGTGCAGGCATGCCTGGGATGTGGGAGCAGAAGAGTTGCTGGCCACAGGAGACAGAGAAAACTCCTTGTGAAAGAGAACTGGGGAAGCCTGAGACAGAAAAAACACTCTAAAGAACATTTTCTCCTCCAGTGTGAACACAGTTTCCGTTCCAAGTCAGTGGGAGACCTCCCAGGAACAGAAAGGTTGCTTCATTTCTGCTTTGGGATTTTAATCTGTGTGCTCTAAATTAGATCCTGGCTTCAGAATGTTTCTCTCCCTTCAGCATGGAGAAATAAAGGAAGTCCATCAGCTCCTTTTCAGGCCTAGTAACAAGTGCTGCATCTCATAGATGCAATGGCAGTTTGCACAGTTAAAAGGAATCCTCTCTGCTGTATCAAGCCACTAAACCTTGTCTTTTCCTGACAGATATATTTACTGTGCTTCGTTGAGAATTTCACTCAGTGTCTGAGCAACAAAGTGGCCTCCAGCACACTGGAAACAGCACCACAGGCTGGCAAGACCCTGTGAGTCTCTCAGTACAGCGTAAGAAGGCTCTCATTTGTGCAGACTAACAACACTCATCTCATTTATGCAGAGTAACAACAATTTCAGTGAGACAAATGCAGCATCCCCTTTCACTTTTCCTTTATGTTCCTTCCTCTCTTCACCTCTTTCCCACAGCCCAGTTTCTTAATACCTTTTCTCTCGAAATGCTCTTCTCCACCCTGAAGCAACATATCAAACACTGTCATAGCAAACTTCTAGTTGTGACATTTGGGGCAAAGGAAGGTGACGAGGGAGAGCAGCTCCACTGTGGGGATGAGGCAGGGAAACACATCTGAATGCCCAAGGGATGAATCTCAGCTTCCTATCACTCCTCTAATATTCGCCAGACCTACCCAAACCACCACAGTGAGGGTGCTGAGACTGGAATGGGTTGTCCAGGGAGGTTGTGGATGCCTCCTCTTTAGAGTTGTTTAAGGAGGCTTTGAGAAAGATGATCTAGTGCAAGGTGTCCCTGACCATGGCAGGAGGGTTGGAACTAAGGTCCCTTCCAACCCAAACCATTCTAAGAATCTACAAAATTCCAATGAGGAACAACTGGTTTTAAACCAAATGCCTGCATAAACGTGTTGAAAGAAAAGATCTTCCATGTGTCTGTCCTACCAAAAGCTCAAGGTGGTGACCTTGACCACCCTGTTGACTCCAGCAAGCCAATGATAGCACCATGAGAGGCCTTCCACAATCACTGATAATTGAACTCAGAGCAAGGGCTACTTTTGTTCCATCAGAGCTGCATTACTGACTCTACTCTGCAGCTGAATATCTCAGCAGAGTGCTCCAGCTTATCAAAGTCTGATGAGTCTTCTGAGCACAGCAGAACTCAAGCAGCTGAGAAACATCTTACTCTAGTCACTGCTTTCCCTACCCAACCTTCTGCCAAAATGTTTGCTGTTTAAAGCCAATGTAGTCAGGCAGTAAACAGAATCACAGAACAACAGGGGCTGGAAGGGACCTGTGGAGATCCACCACATCCCATCAAGCAGGCTGACAAACAGTTTAAAAGTGTAGAGGCAGCTCCTGTGTGTGTTACTGTAACTGCTGCACAACTGCTGAAGGATCAGCTGGATCACAGAATCACAGGATGTGAGGGGTTGGAAGGGACCTCTAGAACTCCTGCCAGAGCAAGGTCACTTAGAGTAGGTCACAGGAAGGTATCCAGGTGAGTCTTGAAAGTCTCCAGAGAAGGAGATTTCACAACCTCTCTGGGTAGCCTGCTCCAGGGCTCTGCCACCCTCACACAGAACAAGTTTTTCCTTATGTTCCCATGGAACCTCTTCTGCTCCAGCTTGCCCCCACTGCCCCTTGTCCTGTTATTGAACATGCTTGAGCAGAGCCTGGCTCTGTGCTCCCCACACTGCCCTGCACAGTTTTATCAACATGACTGAGGTCACTCCGCGGGCTCCCCTACTCCAAGCCCCAGCTCCCTCAGCCTGTCCTCAGCAGGGAGATCTTCCACAGCCTGCAGCACCTTTGTGGCCCTGTGCTGGACTCCTTTGAGCCATTTGCCGTCCCTTCTGAACTGACCCTACATGCCTCACATTTTCTTTCTTTCTACTGTTAGATATTGGGGAGAAAAAAAGCAGAAATTGATGCCAGAGAAGGCTGAGGGATGCAACTGGTCTTCTAAGGCAGATTAAAAAAGCACAAGGAAGGAAAAAAATGCACCACAAAAGGAAGCAAAGCAGCACAAACACCTCCAAACCTTTTGCAAGGAACTCATATTTAAGGAGACAACACCACAGCCAAGCCACCAGGTATAAACTTAGATGGAAAATGTGAATGACTGAGATATAACTGCCAAAACAGAACTACGACACCAAACCTTTGGCAAGGAAGATGAATGGAATCTATAAACAGGAGTGATTATACTAACAAGCAACTTCCAGACTGTAAATACAGAATAAAGACAAATAATAATTAATCCTTTGTGGCAGCTGTCACTAGATTACAGCAATCACATTGGTGTTGCAGTTACTCAGAAGCCAAGCTACAAACAGCAAAATGCTTTTTCTTTTTTTCCCAGTGTTTTAATTAACATACCAGGTTTGGGTGCTGCTTAAGTCCATCCCTAAATTAATTACAATTCTGAGCTGCGTGTGTACTCCAGTGCAGGCAAATCTCATCCCTCCCATTATGTCAATGAAATAACAGGGGCACACTTGAAAGCTAATTTAGAAAATCAATTTCCAGCACTAAATAGATTTAACTGTTTTGGGGGAGTTTATTTCCCATACAACGGACCTTCAAGATCCTATGCAGCTGGATTTGGCTATGCAGGTGAGCTCTGTATTTGCCCAAGCAGACAGGGTTGGGGATTTTACCCCAATTTTAAAAGATTACATTAATTTCACACATATTTGATTGCTCTTCCTTAACACAGACAGAAAACCAACGTGACGTGATCTCTGCTGCTGGTCTTGAAAGGCTTTTTTTACAAGCTAATTGCCACAGGATGCACTGAAACTCCATGTTCTGAAGTGTGCCTTGCTGATCAAGTCAAATCTCACTGCAAAAGCAACTGGAAAACTTATTGTGACAATTGACTGAAGGCAATCAAAATTCCAGCACAAAATCCCCCCACTATTTTTCTTCTCCTTCCTGTATATGCTCTCTTTGGCTTCTACTCCAATGCTTCTGAGAAGTGGGAGTTCTTGCAGCAAAGCAAAACAAGACAAGACTCTGCTTGTAGAAAACAGATAAATAGGTAGCTTTGGTGTTCATCCTCCTCTGATGGCTTTGTTAAATTTGTGGGGCTCATGGAAAGGCTGTGAAGAAAACATCCATCTTCTGAGACTGAAAAACTTGGTTAGACAGAAATCATCCGGAGGAATTACCCTAACGTCTTCAGTTCCGCCGACATCTCTTCTACACTAATCAAAATGCCAACATATACAAAACCATACAAGTTGCAGAAAACAAAACCCATAAAGCCTCAGAACTATCTTCCTAGGAACAAACCATCTACAGAAATAAATCCACAAAAATATCTTCAGGTACTGCATTCTAGCACACCTTTCAAAAGTCTTTCACAGGAAGAAGCCAGAAGTTTGCTAACTCCTTTTAACTCAGGCTATTTTCCTTCATTTCTTTAGTATTTT
>VWZE01025431.1:677444-708810 GCA_013396675.1 Eubucco bourcierii | reverse complement strand
TTTTTTTTTTTTTTTTTTTTTTTTTTTTCCCCATTTTCCTGTCTGCTTGTGCTTTAAATAGCATTCGGTGGCCTGGAAAGATACAAAGTCAGATTTCCTGAAAAGGGACTGGGATTTAATATTGGCAGCATCCCATCCCTGTGTGTTTCCGGCAGATAGAGCAGAGTCACCACCTGATTTCTGCAGTTGTGCTCTGGATCTCAAGAACCACCCAAAAGCCTGAGAGATCAGGAATTTGCTGCTTCATGCCAGGTAAACTTATCTCTAAGAAGGGCCCTTTTTTTTTCTTTTTTTTTTTTTGGTCTTTCTTTGCCAGGTTGCTTTTTCATCTAGCTTAGTCCTGGGACTAATCCCAGCAAAGGTGGACTGAAATGACTTGCCAGAGTGAAAGGACAGAAAGGAGAAGCTCCTTCTTACTACACCAGCTGCACCACGGCCACAAGAGCAATCCAAGCAGTGCCTGCAGGCTCCCACTGAGAAGGCCTATCTGCATTAAAAGAATAGCTATTTCTGGAACACTTAGCCAAGTCTTACACAACACTCTATTAGTTGTGTTATCTGCTTCAGAGACTGCAGTGGGGTGGGCTCCAGCATGCTTGGAGAACCAGGAAGGAGGTTTTATTTAGACCAGAGCAAGCCTTAGAGGCCATGCCAAGGCAGGGGTTGCCTTTGGCAGCCTGCACAGTGCCTGATTTCTGAAAAATAGTGACATGACAACCTGGAGATCCACAGAATCACAGCATGGTTTGGGTTGGAAAGGATCTTCACAGAATCACAGAAATAGCCAGGTTGGCAAAGCCCCTTAGGATCACCAAGTGCAACCTAGAACCCTACTCTACAAGATTTACTTTAAACCCTAAGCAACACATTCAAATGACCCTTAAACACATCCAGGGTTGGTGACTCCACCACCTCCCTGGGCAGCTCATTCCAGTCCCTGACCACTCTCTCGGTGAAAAACTTCTTCCTAATGTCCAATCTAAACCTCCCCAGTCTCAGCTTGAGGCCATTCCCCCTTGTTCAGTCTCCAATTACCTGTGAGAAGAGCACAGCAGCAGCCTCTCCACAAGGTCCCTTCAGGTAGTTGTAGACAGCAATGAGGTTTCCCCTCAACCTCCTCTAAGACCTTCAAAGATCATTCAGTTCCAACTCTGCTGCCATGGGCAGGGACACCTTCCGCTAGAGCAGGTTTGCTCAAAGCCTCGTTCAGACAGGCCTTGAACACTTCCAGGACGGGGACATCCACAAGGTCCTCGGACAAACTGTTCCACTGCTTTACCACCCTCATTGTAGAATTTTTTTTCCTAATAATTCCCTTCACCTTCAGTCAAAATAGCAATCCCTTGGGCAGGGATTCATTTCCTTGGCTGTTTAACCATGAGGTTTAAAATAAATCTTTCCAGAAACCCAGTTTCGTCTTTTTGCCAAAGTCACACCTAAGCTGAGATGGCTTTGGATGTTGGTGAGGTGGGTTTGGATGTTAGTGTGATGGTATCAGAGAGAGACCCTTGTGAAAATCACTTTACTTCCCTTTTGCTGCTGTCTTCCCTTATTTGCTTTCCTCTGCATTACTGTACTGACTCTGTAATCCTCCATCAGCCCTCCCCTGCAGTCCTGATGCCTCCTTTGCACTATATTTTCCTGTTCTCCTTGTGTGACACTACAGGCAAAGAATGTTAACACCACCTAATTTCTGGCTAGGAAGTCAGCTTTCCTATTTGAACAATGGCAGCAGCATCTGTCCCCCACAGTTGAGCAAGCAAACCTCATTAGGACCAGAAATGGAAACCCACGTCCCAGAGGTGGCTGTCACGCAGCAGCAGACGAGCCCACTCTGATACTTGAAGGCAGGCAGGCAGCCTCCCACGCATCAAGCCTACTCTTTGAGCAGGATTTAAATCTTCATGAACAAATAAAACCTAAAAAAGGAAACACTGAAAAGCAGAAATTTTATCAGCCACCATACAACCCTTCAAACAAAGGACTCGCTCAACAGTCTCATCGTCTCTTCCGCTGCCCAGTAGCAGAGGTTGGCTGAGCAAGATTGTCCCTGCCTATGTGGGGGGTTGGAACTAGATGATCTTTGAGGTCCCTTTCAACCTAAACCACTCCATGATTCTATGATTCTTCTTGCAGCATGAGAAGTGTCTACAAATTCACACAGGGAGGATAGTAAGGTTCTTCTCAGCCAGGTACACTAAAACCTACAGGTGAAAGCCAACCTGATGCAACACCAGGGAAAGAAGGCTTTGAGGAGATCATGTAGCAGCACTTCAGTATCTAAAGGTGACCTACAAGAAAGCTGGGGAGGGACTGTTTACAAGGCCATGTAACACTAGGATGAGGGGCAACAGTTTTGAACTAAGGTAAGGTAAATTTACATTGGATATACAAAAGAAGTTCTTTACTCTGCAGGCAGCGAAATACTAGAACAGGTTGCCCTGAGAGGTGTTAGAGGCTCTGGAGACATTCAAGATCAAATTTCACGTGGCCCTGAGCAACCTGAGCTAGTTAAAGATGTCCCTGCTCAACTGCAGGGAGGGTTAACAAGATGAACCTTGAGGGTCGCTTCCAACTTGAAGCATTTTGTGATTCTGTGGGACTAGCAGGGGGAAAGACATGTATGGGGCTGCAGGTGGCTGTACTGCAGGTAGGAGCTGCAACCAAGGCAAGGGATTTCTAGGTAGACACAGCCACTGTGTTCAGCATACTCCTATGTGCTCCTCCAGAGGAGGAAATCCAATTCTTCAGTCACTAACTGAAGGCAGGACGAAGCACATCACTGCTAATAACCATGGCTAGAGGAAGTAGACATCTTCTGCTCAGAATGAGAGAAACAGAGACAGAGCATCACAGAATCACAGAATGGTTGGGTTGGATGGGACATTAGTAATTACCTAGCTCTAAGCTGCCTGCCCTGGGCAGGGACACCTCCCACCAGCCCAGATTGTTCAAGGCCTCATCCAATCTGGCCTTGAACACCTCCAGGGAGAAGGCATCCACCACCTCCCTGAGCTACCTGTTTCAGTGTAAAGATTTTGTTCCTAATATCCAACCTAAACTTGCCCTCTTCCAGCCACCATGGCCAGGGACACCTCCTACTACAGCAAACAAACCATTCTAAATTTTTTTTTAGGAGGAAAGAAAACCCCAAAACATTCTGATGGACACATATGTTCCTCTGAGACTTGCAGGTCTGCATCATAAGTGATCTATCGAGCAGTTAAAAGGTTGCTTCAAAGTCTTAATTATGAAGTAATCACAAGACAAAACCAGTTCATGCTCAGCCAAGGCCACAGCAAGGCACTGAAACTCTTCCAAACCCTCACCAAAGCACACTGGAGGAGTTTACCTGGAGCCATGGACCAGTAATTTCAGGGTAATTACCCTTTCCCACTTGTTTCCCACTCAGAACATGCTAAGCAACCAGTAGAGCACCTTTGAACTCTTTGACCTTAGAACAGTCTTCTTTGCGGTGTGGTTTTTGCTTCAAAGATTGAGCTGAAATCTTAAGAAATATATTAGCTAAATTTTTGTTAAAAACAACCTTCCTCTGTTCATTTAGAACAGGTTTGAATTGAAATCCATTTAACGTCTGGGTCTACTCAGTTTCAAATATGTCTTTATAGATTTCCTCATCTCAGCAGCTTTTTTAGGCCTCCTGGAAGTCCAAACCTGATAAACCAATTTCTGTTGATTTTCCACCCTGACATACTGCATTAAAAAAATGCAGCTAGAAGCTTCACAGCTGAATTAGTAGCTCCTGGACAGAGCTTAAAATGGAAACATCTGACAGGACCTATAGCATAAATATCAAGGTTAAGTTCTAACAGCATCTGAACCTTGCAGCAAGGTTTCTGCTCACGAGTGGTTTGACCATATTCTGGATGTCTAATGACTTCCAACTCCCTCTGTAGCCTACATGTGCTAGTTTTACACAGTTACAAATGTATGACAGCAGTTCTTTAACTCACCTCAGGAGAGTCTTCATTCTGTTAGAGACTCTGAGTCATGCTACCACTTTTCCCACCTGTTTTCAAGTACAACCTCCATACAGTCCTCTAATAGCAGATGCCAATCTCAGTAGTGCTGTCAATTTGCTAGAGGGCCAGGATGTCACCCAGAAGGACCTGTACAAACTGCAGAGCTGGACCAAAGTTAGCCTCATGAAGTTCAAAATGATCAAGTGTAAAGTCCTGCTCCTGGGTTGGACCAATCCTCATTATCAACCCAAGGTAAGGAATGATGAAACTGAGAGCAGCCCTGCAGGAAAGGACACAGGATGCCAGTGAAGCAGCAGTTGATATGAGCCAGCAATGAGTACTTGCAGCCCAGAAGGTAAATGGCAGCCTGGGATGCATCCAAAGCAGTGTGGCCACAGACAGAGAGAGGGGATCCTACCCCTCTGCTCTGACCTCACCTGCAGTGCTGCATCCATCCCTGGAGCCCTCTACACAGGAAGGACAGGGACCTGATGCAGCAGGTCCAGAGGAGGCCATGAAAATTATCAGGGGGTTGAAGCAGCTCTGCTGTAAGGATAGGTTGAGGGAGCTGGAGGTGTGAAGCCCAGGACAATTGTTCTTTTGTTTAAATGTCACCCAGTGCCTCAATAAACTGTCCTTAGTCTCCAGTTCCCTGCAGGTGTTTATGTATAACACACAAGTAGGTGTGTTTAGATCTTGGATGTCCTTCCTAGGCTTCATCTCCCAATGAAACCCTGACGTGTTCCCACCAAAGCTTCCAACATTAAAGAGCAAAACTTCTACTGTAATTTTTTTGATGTAATTTTACTTTGTCTGCTGGTCTTAAAGGGTTCTTCAGTTGCCTGTACTTCATTTTGTTTTCTTTTTCTGAAAATAAATATTTCTTGGAATTTGCTAGACTTCAAAATTCCAGGAAGTTTCCTGGAAGTTCCCAGTTTTCAAGCACTGTATTATTGCTTTCCTTTGATCCTCACCTGCCTAATGCAGGGATCTTTGTGTTTGTTTCTCTACCTTCAAATAAAACACAGCAGAGAACAGAACAAATCTAAAATCTCCTTGGACAGAACTCTGTCTCATGACATCAAAGATCTCCTTGAAGTTTCTCACAGAATGGTTTGGGTCGGAAAGGACCTTCAAGACCATCCAGTTTCAACCCGCCTGCCATGGGGAGGGATATCTTCCACTAGACCAGGCTGTTCAAGACCTTGTCCAACCCAGCCTTGTACACCTTCAGGGAGGAGGCAGCAGAAGGTTTAGCAGGTTTATCTGTCAGCAGACAGTTTAGCAGAGTGTTAGACACTTTTCAGTAGAGCGTGTGGAAAACCTGGTGCCATGTCAGCCCTTATTTGGAAAAATGTCAGACAAGGAGTTTCTTCTGCTTCCCACTGCACCATCCACAGCATTTAAAGTCTTTTTCCTTTTAAAGCAATTAAGATACCAAGATAACAGTACATCATTAGAGTGTCTACCAGAATCTATTAAGAACCAAATAGCAAAAGGCAGGAAAATACATCTGATTCATACCAAGAGTCACTCTAGCACTCTAAAATAGGCTGGGCGTGCTGCTGCAGAATTGAACGGTTCACAATCATCTCTCCTTTCGACAGACATTTTGAAGAACTCAGAAAAAAAGGAGAAGTTGTCCATAACTGAATTACCACAGAACTGTTTTGGTTGGGAAAGACCTCTAAGATCATCAAGCTCAACTGTCAAACTAACACCACCACTACCATCAAACCATGTCCCCAAGTGCCATGCCCACACATTTCTTGAACACCTCCAGGGACGGGGATCCACTGCCTCCCTGAGCAGTCTGTGCCAATCCCCTGACCACTCCTGCAGGACAGAAATTTTTCATAACCTTGTAGCAGTTTGAGGGATCCTGGGTCTCCTTTAACAAAATCACAGGGACAGAAGCCCAGCCCAGGGAGGCGGACCTGCTCGTCCCACAATATTGTCATGTTGTTATTCTATTCTCTCTTCCAGTACCATAGCTTGAAAGGCAGTGCCTGACTGATCTCCTTCCCTTCTCTTCCCTTCCTGTCCCACTCTTTTCCCTTCTCAGGTATTGCTTACCTCATGGTTCCTGCGGGAGATGGCTCCCAGCTGACAGGGGACTGAGCTGCCTCAGGCAGCCTGATGAGGCCTTGCAGCCCCCAGCCGGGAGGGCAGTTTGGGCCTGCCCTCAGGCCGACTGACGGGGGAAGGGGTGGAGGCTTCTAGAAGGCCAGTTTGGGCCTAATGGGCTTTGTACTTATTCTACCTGACTGCCTCTTTGTATATATGCTCTTGTAAACAGAACTTCTGTATAAACTTCTAATCAATCTCACTCCTGCAAAGGGATAGGAGGCATTTCTGTCCTCCACTCTCGGGTAGCTCATGGCCTCAAACTGGGACAAATCTTTGACCTAAACCTCCCCAGCACAATTCAGGCCACCTCCTGTCCCTCTCTCCTTTGATACTAAAGAGAACAGACCAACCACCACCTGGCTCCAACCTCCTTTCAGGCAGTTGTAGAGAGCAATGAGCTCTGCCCTCAGCCTCCTGTTCTCCACACTAAACACCCCCAGCTCCCTCAGCTGCTCCTCCCCAGCCCTGTTCTCCAGCCCCTTCTACAGCCTCATTGCCCTTCTCTGGACCCACTCCAGCACCTCAGTGTCCTTCTTATAGTGAGGGGCCCAATAAATAAAGGATCCATTTTGGACAAAAGTCAGTAGCCACATCTACTTTTCCTTTCTGAGTTACTGGAAGAGGAAATAGTCTGAAAGGAAAGGATGTGATCCTCAAATGGTTCAAGAACATTGTAGACCTCTTTTAATGGATCTGAACCACCACACATAAAACCAGCTGTAAAACCTTAAAAATGGTGACTAGCTGCACTCTGCTCTTTCAGATGGTTTGAAATGCACAATGGTGTGAAATGACAGGAGAGCAGATTGAGACTGGATGTGAGGAACAAATTCTGCACCAGGAGGGTGCCCGAACACTGCCACAGGCTGCCCAGAGAAGAGACTGAGGCCCCATCCCTGGAGATATTCAGGGTCATGTTTGATGGGGTTCTGAGCAGCATGATCTAGTGGAGGATGTCCCTGCCAACTGCAGGGGGGTTGAGCTGGATGACCTTTTGGAGGTCCCTTCTAACCCAATCTATTTTTGATTCTATAATCTACTGCAGGCTGAGAAGCTGATCTGGTTTTGGCAAGACCAGTTCCTTCCTCCCACCAATCTGCCAGGAAGGGGTAATAACTCCTGAGCTGGACTTACTGAATGTGCTTCTCCTTTTCTTAGTTACTCTTTCCATGTTTTCCAGGAAGTTGCCCCTTGGAGGTTTGCTTGCTTTAACACCTCTGGGAGACAAAAGTGCAAGTAGCTTGTCTACTATTGTTCCTAGCATGTGACAGCTGCACTCTTAACATCAAGGGTTGTCACCAACCTATCTCAGAACTTCTACTGTATCTCAAGTCTGGAGGGGGTTCAAGACAGAAAACAGTTTTACAGCTCTTGCATGCAACTTTTATCAAGATTCTGATAAGAGCTCTGAACAAAGCAAAGAACTGAAAAAGCTCTCAGGCAAACATGGCAGCTCAAATATGAAGCAAAAAGCATTCAGTCATCCACAATAAGACAAATAAAAACCATTCCAAGGGGCTAGAAAGATGTCCAAAAAGATGAAAATGTCCTTCATAAGAGAGAAACTTTGCTGTCAAACAAGAATGGCTCTGAATTGCAAATAAACCTGAAGACATCCAAACAGGCCTGGTAAGAGGAGTCTTAAAGAAGCAATTTGGATGAAGTTCCTAAGGAAAGCTCAAACATATTGTAAAACTTTACTCCTATTCTGCTCTTCCTGGTGATACAAAGGAGCTGAACTCCTTCAGCTTGACCCAAATATACGACTAACAATATTCTGCCAACATAAATCCCTAGTATCTGCCCTGCAAGTGGAAAAGAAAGTGCTTTGGAGCTCTGAGAGCAGGCATTTCACATGGTACAGGAGACACTAAATAATCATCATAGGCTCACACCACCTCAGGCTACAGATTTCCTTCTCACAGTATGTCCTCCAGCAAGATGTGAATTAAACTTCACATTTTTTACAGCAATCATTCATTTAATGAACTTTTGCTCCATTTCACCCTCGAGACAAGGCTGAAACAGCAGCAGGCTGCAGTCACATACTCCATCCCTCAAAGTCTCTGCAACAGAGCAGTTGTTCCTCGAATTCCTTGAAACTGGATCAACACACAGCAACATTTTAGAGCCAGAATCTTATTTACCTGTATTCTTAATGCAAGAACTATTTATTATTCTATGGAGCCAGCTTGCAAGCATGCTGGTCTAATCAGACCTGTAACCAGTCAATGAGTTTCTGGAAGCATTCAAGCTCAGTAACCACCATCACAGACTCCTTCTAAATAATGGCTAAGAAAATCTTCATAAAAGTCACAGTAAATGCATTTATCCTGCACAAGCTTAAGGGCATCCACATCTCCCCATCAACACAGTAGGCAGTCTGAAGTTTAATAAAACAATTGGTGTTTGACATACACAGTGAAGAACCTGAGCCAAAACATGACCAAAACCAAACTCAAACCAGCTGAATACTCCAAAATAAGAAGTCTTCATATGACACTTTATGAAATAATGTAATTTGGTTAGAATTATTAAAAAACCAAAACACTCCTTCAAAAATCTGCTTCCATTTTAAGACCTTACATTGAAATCTACATGGAGTTTAAAAAAATATATATTATTTTTTGGTTTAGATGTTAAAAATATTTTTAGCACTGCAGTCATTGCAGTTAAAGGGAGGGGAGTGAAACCACTTTCATTCAATCCAGTGGTGTTACACCAGTTTTGCCCTGTGCCTATTTCAAATCCCATTTACTACCAGTAGTCATAACAAGGAGGTTTTTTTATGTAGATCAGAAAAGCTTTCACTGTCACTCTGCTTCACCTTACGAGTTTAGTACCTCCTCCTTTATACTGATAAATCACAAAATCATAGAATGAATTGGGTTGGAAGGGTCCTCCAAAGCTCAACCAGTCCAAACCCCCTGCACTCAGCAGGGACATCCTCCACTACAGCAGCTTGCTCACAGCCATCTCCAGCCTCACCTTCAGTATCTCCAGCCATGGGGCCTCAATCACTTCCCTGGGCAGCCTGTGGCAGTGTTCCAGCAGCCTCCTGCTGCACAACTTGTTCCTCACATCCAAGACCAGTCTGCTCTGCTCTCATTTCAAACCATTGCCCACATCCTGTCCCTGTAGGCCTCTGCAAACAGTCCCTCTGCAGCCTGCTTGCAGCCCCTTCAGGTCCTGGCAGGCCGCTGTTAGGTCTGCCTGGAGCTTTCTCTTCTCCAGGTTTCACACTCCCAGTTTCCTCAGCTTGTCCTAGCAGAGGTGCTCCAACTCCGTGATCATTTTCCCAACCCTCCTCTGGACTTGCTCTATCAGCTCCATCCACACAGCACATTCTGGTTGATAGGAATTTGTAACTGTTCAAGCCCCAGCAGCACCAATAGGCCACAATTTCCCCCCCTTTTCTAAGAGTCTCATACCAAAGCTGTATTCCCTTCTGCCATTTGAGACTTTATATTCAGTGAATTCCTCCATTCCTAAATTACATTTTTCTCCTGATACAAGTACATAACTTCACTGTGTAGGCTGCAAATCTGGTGGGGGAGAGGGGGAAAAAAAAAAAAAAGAAACCACAGCAGCACATTTTGGAGAAATGTTGAGTACTATCCCATTATCATTTTGTGGCAAGTTTTCCACCTACATGAAAACCTACAGATAGTAAAAGTCAAAAGAAGCTGTGTTAAGAGAGCAGCTCTGCTCTGGAGGGAATGGAATTACTGCTTTTGTACTCAATTTAGTGCCTTCTTTTGCTTTTTTAACTGCTTCCCGTTGCCGAAAGTGAACCCGGAACCAACTGCATTTTAAGCCGCCTCTGCTCCGTCCAAGCAGATGTTTCACAGCAGCCCATGGTTGGACTTTTCCCAGTTGCTCTGGATCCTGAATATTCCCAACTGCTCTCCAAATGTCACACTATTTTGGGGTGAAGATCACTGCCTAAATATAGCTGAAAAACCTATCTTGGTTTTAACATCAGATATCACAGAGCCTTGGATTTCACAGATTCAGAGAGTGGGTTGAGTTGGAAGAGACCTTAAAAATTATCCAGTTCCAATCCCGCAGGGACAGCTTCCACCAGTCCAGCTTGCTCAGGGCCTCATCCAATGCCTCTAGGGAAGGGGCACCCACAACCTCCCTGGGCAACCTGTTCCAGTGCCTCGCCACTCTCACTGTGAAGAATTTCTTCCTAATCTTCAGTCTAAGTGTGCCCTCCTCAAGCTCCAATCCATTCCCTCTCACCTTAGCACTACAAGCCCTTGTAAAAAGTCCCTCCCCAGCTTTTCTCATAGCCTCCTTCAGGTACTGCATGGCCTTTACTAGGTCTCCCTGGAGCCTTCTCTTCTCCAAGGTGAACAACCCCAACTCTCATCCTGCCCCCACAGAGGTGGTTTTCCAGCCCTCTGATCATCTTCATGTTCTCCAGGGAGGGGTCTCAGGAGAGAGCAACTGCAGATGCTTCGAGCTGCACAAGCTCCAATCCATGCAGTTGGTTTCAAGATACGCATGGACTTTATTTTTAGAGGACCTAGGCTAAGCCACCCTCTCCACGATCGAGCTCCAGGGTAGATTCTTGCTTTGACTTCCATTATACAATGTGTTCTCCTGCAAATAATAGCTGATTTTTTTTTCTTTGAAGCAATTATACATGTTTTAAAAAAAGAAACCCTTATATAAGCCTTTCACAATTGAGGAAAGAATAATTAACTTGCATAATTGTTGGTTGTGACCTGCAGTTTCAGTAATGCAGCTCAGCAGGCCTTCAGAACGGTCAGACACATTCTGCTGAAGAAGAAAGGATGCACTCAGGGAGCTTCACCCTCTTTTTTTATGCATACACATCCTCATTGCTGCTGAAAACACGGGGCAGATGGAAGCAAAGATGACCTTCAAGAACAGATCTCAGATATCAATTTTATTTCCATAAATTTTATTCCTGCCCTCAAGACAGAACACTTCTCCCTGGCTCTTACGGTTGGTTGAGCAGAGCAGGAGGAAACACGAATTAAAAATCCCATCAGAGTCGTATACAAGCCATGAGTTAGGGGAATTTCCATGAGATGTATGGCTAAATAAGCATCCAGAGGGGATGCAGATGGAAGTTAAAAGGTAAGCATTAATCCTAGGAATAGAAAACCTGAAGGAACAAACTTGAAATTTGAAGTAAAGGGTGGGGGGGAGGGAAATAAACCAAACTCTTTGTGGTAAAAATTCTTGTCCTGTTATTTCAAAAGTGACAGATGCTGAGCACTTCAGTTTATGAATCAGAAATGCTCTGAGGGTGATGCTGTTCTAGTCCTATTACCTCCTCTCCAATGCACCTTAAAGCAAGACGGAAGGGTGAGACACTGGCCCAAGCGCCCTGGCACCAACTTGCTTTCTCTAACCTCATGCTTCTGAAGTCTGCATTCAATACTCTCTGATTCTTTTCTTTTCAGTACTGAAAATGTGGTTTAATTCAAATGACATCAAAATGTATTATTTAAGCACTGAAGTAGTGACATTTGCAGACATTTGCTCTTGCTCAGTAGCTCTTCTATACAATTAATTATTGAAAAATTCAGAAATCAAAGCAGAACAGCCTGGACATCAGTTTCTTCCCTGCCTATTTGCCTAGAATTTGAACCTCTCTCATCTCTATCCATAACCATACTGAAATCATAGAATGGTTTGGTTTGGAAGGTCCTTAAGGATCATCTAATTCAAATCTTCTGCCATGGGCAGGGACACCTTGCACTAACCCAGTTTGCTCAAGGCCTCATCCAACCCAGTTCTGAACACCTCCAGGGAGGGGGCATTCATGACCTCCCTGAGTAACCAGTTCCAGTGTCTCACCATCCTCACTGTAAGGATTTTTTTTTCTAATTTCCAGTTTAAATCTGGGATCTTGAGTGGAGGTTCCTTATTCCCTTCTCTGCTGGATGTCAGATCAGTGCTGAAAACCCCTCTGAGCTGAATCAAGACTGAGCAGCCACATCCAGAGAGTACTGCAAGGGCACACACGCGGTAGGAGACAGCGAAGCAAACTGTTATGGCCCCTGGTGCTAGCTCTGGGCTTTCATCTTCCACCCATCCTCCACAACCCCCTTGGTGCATCTGTGCTTGAAACCCATCCTCCATCCCAAACCCAATCCTCTCAGTGAAGCTGGTTCAGAATCAAACTAAAATGGAGAAAATTAATGCAGGGAAAGAAAAAAAATTAAAAACCAACCAAAAAAACAATCAGCCCATTTCAAATATAGGACTGCGTTCTCAAAAGCTGCCTGCCATTTTTGGAGCAACAGCTTTTAAGTTCTCTGCTTGAGACATCTTGAGTGCTGTTTCCATGAAAGCTGAACATTTCCAGCTCCCATGGAAATTAGCAAGTGAGGTGGGTGCTCAACATCTCAGCAAGCCACGGCAGTGCTGCTGCAAAGGAAACCTGTTAAAATTGAATCGCTTACAATAAGGAGGTGCTATCCAATTTTAGAAACCATATTTAAAACAAAAAAACAAAATAAGGTCTTTAAATTAAAAAAAAAAAAGAAAAGAGAATTAAAAAAAAAATTTAAAAGAAATTAACTCAGAAGAAAAATGCAGTGGGTGGGTGGGAAGCAGCATTTGGAAAGGCAGCTCATTCCTGCATCCCCAGACTCTGGATTTTTCATAGCCTTGGGGATGTGCCAGCATGCTGAAAAGATGAAAGACAGCATTCTTCCAGCGGGGTCACACAGGCAGCATGCTACCAACCATTGACACGCCAGCAATTCCACGGGCTTTAGGCTCATTTGAGACCATTTCTCGTTCACAGAGCTCCTCCAGAGGTCGTTGGCTATTTTGTCAGGGTGCCAGTCCAACACCCCATATGCACCCTGCAGAGCATCTGTCTAAGCAGACCAAAAGCCTCCCCCAGAAGTGGGTATGTAGGTCACTGCTGTTGCAGCACTGGAGCGTCAGTTATTCCGTCTGATACTCTGAGACAGTTTGCAATTTGCCAAGAGTGATGTTTGCTGTCAGTAAACTCTGCCGGGGCCATAAATGCAGCCTCGAGTTGCCTGGTGCTGGCGTGGGGGTTAGGGATGAGGAGGGTGAATGTGAATCCTCGCTGGGAGGGTAAATGCTTAACACTGCTCCCTGCTCCTGCTCCTCCCCACGCTTTCAGGGTCACCTCAGATGGATGGAAGGAAAGAAATGTCTAGAGGAATTTCTACCTGCCCCTGAAAACAGCTGTTTAATGAATGCTGTGCTGGGATGGAGCACATGTTGGACTGTCAGGAACAGGTCTAAAGGAAAAGGAGTAGGGATTGTTCAGCCTGGAGAAGAGAAGGTTCTGGAAAGATCTTAGAGAAGCCTTCCAGTAGTTACAAGAAGTAGAGGGACTGTTTACAAAGTCCTGTAGTGACAGAACCAGAGGGAATGGACTGAAGCTTGAGGAGAGCAGATTTAGACTGGAGATTAGGAAGACATTCTTCTCAGTGAGGGTGGTGAGACACTGGCACAGGTTGCCCAGGCAGGTCGTGGATGCCCCCTCCCTGGAGGTGTCCAAGGCCAGGTTGGACGAGGCCTTGCGTAATCTGGGCTAGTGGAAGGTGTCCCTGCCCATGGCAGGGGGTTGGAACTAGATGATCTTTAAGGTCCCTTCCAACCCAAACTGTTCTACAAATCTATGAGAAGCAACCACCAAGATGAACTGTGAATACAATCAGAAAGGTTTATGGGCACAGAGCAAAACCCAGAACTGCTTCTACTTGCCCTTTTCTTCCCACAGGGGCAGTTCAGTCTCCAGTACCCTGGGTCTCCCCCAGTCCTACACAATGCAGTTGTCAGATAGCTACCTAAAACCTGCTAAAAATATTGTTCATAAGTACACAAAAGGAATGAAAACCTCTAATTGCTGCATCCTTCAAACCTGGGGGGGAAGAGGATGAAGAGATCACTGCCAGCACCCTCTTGATGCTGATTTCAAGACAAGCAGAATTAAGTCATGGCTGGATGGACCAGGAACCTTTCTTTACCCTTGTGGTGTAAGCACATAGAGGTACAGATAGTTTGGGGAAAGGGGTGAAGGTTCCAACACTAAGCATATTTTAAATCATTCAGGGATAATGGCAAATAAAAACAAACCCAAGAGTTTGCAAATCTAAACCAGCAGATGTTAAATACCAGATTTGGTAGAGTTAGGCAATGGTTGGGTTTGCTGATCTCAAAGGTCTTATAGAAGTGACACAACTCTGTGATTCTGTGTCAAGACGTAGGCAGAACTCTTAACGTTTAGTCTAAGCAAGTGAATCATGCACTGTACAACTGAAGCACCTGCAATGAAATATGCTTGTGTCTGACTTTTGGGGCTACAATTTGATGTGCCAAACCAGAAACTGTACCCACATAGAACACTGAGTCTAGAACAATAAAGAAATATTAACAGCACACATGGTTCTAACAGCTGCTCTACAGTGTCTTCATTTCCACCACGCTCTGCACTTGATAGTGTGTAGATGGCTGCTGGTTTGCTTCTTGTTTCTTCTGTCAGTATCAAAAGGATGGCATCAACTCAATGAACCTGTATTTTCTGTTGCTCTCAGCCAGCTATCAGACCAATTTATACTGGCATTTCTGCTAGCAAGATTACTCCAAAGCCCTTTCATTAATGCACAACTAAATAATGATTCCTCTCAGGTAGTCATACTTCTTGTCATTTCCCAAGAACCCTGCACTCATGTATGGATAGAGGAAAACAATGAAACATCTTAAACTCTGCCAGCATCGACAGTAGCACAGTAATACTCTTAATAGTCTTCAAACTGCTTTCTTCTGAACATGACAAACAAAAGAGATCCATTTGCTCAGGCCTTTCATGAGCTGTGTATTTTGAAACTTCGCGTCAGAATCAGGGGCACAGATGCTGTGATCAAAGAGCAGCTGCTTGCTTAATCCATCAGGAAAGCCATACAAACAAAAGCTTAAAGGAGCCAAACGAGGAAGATTGCAGTGTGGAGGCTAGAGCTCTACTAGCAGGGAAAGCAGAGGCTGCCTTTAGACAGTTGCCCAGGCAGTCATTCCCATGTTTGTGCATCCCTGGTTTCAAAGTATTTGATAAATCCATTCTCCAGCAGAGCGAGGGAAGGTTCTCCTCCCCCTCTACTCTGCCCTGGTGATGCCTCACCTGGAATACTGCATCCAGGTCTGGGTTCCCCAGTTCAAGAGGGACAGGGATCTACTGGAGAAAGTCCAAGGGAGGGTTACAAGGATGCTGAAGGGACTGCAGCACTGCCTGATGAGGAAAGGCACCCTGGGGATGATCAGTCTGGAGAGGAGAAGGCTGAGAGGGGATCTGATCAACGTCTATAAATATCTGAGGGTTGGGGTCTGGAAGGAAGGGACAGGGACAGCCTCTGTTCACTTGTGCCCTGGGATAGGACAAGGGCAATGGATAGAAACTGCAACACAGGAAGTTCCACCTCAACAGAGGAAAAATTCCTTTGCTATAAGGGTCCTAGAGCACTGGCACAGGTTGCCCACAGAGGTTGTGGAGTCTCCTTCTCTGGAGACTTTCAAGGCCTGTCTGGATGTGTTCCTTTGTGACCTGAGCTAGACTGTATGGTCCTGCTCTGGCAGGGGGAGTTGGACTCGAAGCTCTCCAGAGGTCCCTTCCGATCTCTAACATCCTATAATCCTGTGAATAGAATCTACTCCAGAGCAAATGTGGAGTCTTCTGGTGAGGTAAGCTTCACTGCAGCTACAACAACTGTCAGCTGGTTTGGGTTATGGAATTGGGAGAGAGTGTCACTATTTATTTCTATTTTATTCCACAGCTTGTGCATCTAATTAGTTACTGCATGCAACCGCTGGTGCACGCAGCCAAGTGGAACAGGTCTTATTTACTAAATTTAATGAGATCATTTGTTAGCAGAAGTTATTGCTGCCTGAACGAAGAATGAACTAAAATTACAGTGTGAGGAGCACAGGTTATGCTCAGCTCAGACGTGCAGTGTTAACCAGATGAACTGAGGACTCTCTCCTCAGGCCAGTTCTCTGAATTCAAGAGCTGGGTCCACTGCTGAAGACTATTTTTTTCTCTACAGACTGACAAGAAAAAAATACCTGTAGCAATGAAAACTTTGCATCTGAATCGCTGTACATCAGCAGTAACATCAGCAAGAACATGACACACTCAGCTGGAGGGCTGGAGCATTTCTCCTACAAGGACAGGTTGAGAAAGTTGGGGTTGTTCAATCTGGAGAAGAGAAGGCTCCAGGGAGATCTAACGGCAGCCTGCCAGTACCTGAAGGGCATCTGTCAGGAAGAAGAGAAGCCTTTTAAGCAGGACCTGCAGTGGTAGGACAAGGGGTGATGAGTTTGAATTTAAAAAGGGGAGATTTAGAATGGATATAAGGAAGAAACTCTTTATGATGAGAATAATGAAACACTGGAAAAGGTTGCCCAGAGAGGTGGTAGAAGTCACATCCCTAGAAACAGCCAAGGCAGTCAAAAATCAGGTCAGATGGCATGAGGCTCTGAGTAACCTCATCTGGTTGAAGATGTCACAGCTCACTGCAGAGGGGCTGGACTACATGTCCTTTACAATTCCCTTCTAACCTAAATCATCCTATCATTCTACAATTTACAGAGTAGCTCTACTGATCCTTTCATGTTGTCAGTGCCATGGGAGGTACCCACCAAAGACTCCAACCCAAACTAATTGCAGCATCACAGAATGCCAAGGGTTGGAAGTGACCTCCAAGAGCAGGATCATCTAATGCAGATCACACAGGAACACGTCCAGGTGGGTTCTGAATGTCTCCAGAGATGGAGACTCCAGCATCTCTCTGGGCAGTCTGCTCCAGTGCTCTGCCACTCTCACAGCAAAGAAGTTCCTCCTCATGTTTAGAGGGAACTTCCTCTGTTCAACTTTGGTTTTAAAACTCTTCAACCTTATAAATCTGGCACGTAGAAGAGGAAAGAAATCTTGATGGTGGGGGACACGAGGCTACCCATCCATAGGCATACTAAACACCAGAAGACCAGGAGTCTGGAAAATTATGAGGAAGATCTCCTCAAATTAAAAGGCATTTTAGGCCCTGCACACTGCTGCACAGCACGCTGAGGTATGCTGCACAGTGAGGCTTTCACAACTTGTGTTAAAAACTACAAGCAAGAAGCTCAGGTTCCAGGTCTCTCTGTTTAATTTAATTAATTAGTCTGACAGAAAGCAGGGCAGCTCTGCTGGGCCTTTTTCACAGGGAATGAGCTTCACTAGACAAACAGAAGCAGACTTGCTCTGGGTGGCATTTTCCAGCTGACGCGTTTGCCAGTTCTAACGCGTTAGAAGTCATAGCTCCTGTGTGCTACACCTGCCAAAATGAAGTGGCAAAGCACTCTGCTGCTGCAAGCATCCTCCTCTTCTGCCACTGCCTTGCTCCAGCACACAGAGAGCAGCTAAGCCATTTCAATTAGTTCTTCCCAATGAGAATGGTCAAACTTGCTGTTCTCTGTGTAGACTGAAGTAAAGCTCCAAACAACTCTCACATGTTCACAGGACAGTTCATGTTGGTAGGAACCTTTGGAGGCCATTTGGTCCAACTCTCCTTGTACAAGGAGGGCCACCTAGAGACAGCTGCCCAGGATCTCATCCAGACAGCTTCTGAGTATCTCTGAATCATAGAATAGTTTGCATTGGAAGAAACCTCAAAGATCATCTAGTTCCAACTCCCTGTCATAGGCAGGGACACCTCCCACTAGAACAGGTTGCTCAAAGCCTCATCCAACCTGGCCTTGAACACCTCCAGGAAGGGGGCAGCCACAGCCTCCTTGGGCAACCTGTGCCATTGTCTCATCACCCTCACTGTAAAGGACTTCCTCCTAACATCCAGTCTAAATCTTCCCTCTGCCAGTTTAAATCCATTACTCCTCATCCTCTCATTAGAAGACCTTGTAAATAGTCCTTCTCTCCAGCCCTTCTGTAGGTCTCCTTCAGATACTGGAAGGCCACTGCAAGGTCTCCTTAAAGTCTTCTCTTTTCATCTGGTCCAAGCCTCCTTGCTGAAGCAGGGTCACCTAGAATCAGATGCCCAGGATCATATCCAGATAGTTTTTGAGTATCACTGAAGACAGAGACTTCACAATCTCTCTGTGCAACCTGTACCAGTGCTCAGTGACCCTCACAGTAAAACACTTTATCCTCATCTACAGACAAATAGCACGTTGCTGGTACATGTTTAACTTGCTGCTCTCCAGGACTCCCAGATCCTCTTCCACAGACGTGCTTTCCAGCCAGGCAGCCCTGGTGCAAGAGGCTGGTCCTCCCCAGCTGCAGGACTTTGCAGTTCTTTGAAGCTCCTGTCCATCCATTTCTCCTGTCAAGGTCCCTCCAGATGGCAGCACAACCCTCTAGCACACTCCTCCCAGCTTTGAGTCATCAGTAAACTTTGCTGAGGGCACACACTGTGGGCCCCATCACTCTTACAATTAATAAGGATGTTGCAGAGGTCTGGGACCAGCAGGTTTACTCTGCTAGTTACTCTGTTCCAGGCAGACTTTGTGCCTCTGAGCTTAGTCAGTGAGTTTCCAGCTCACCTCACTGTCTGCTCATCCAACCCACCTCACTGTCTGCTCATCCAGCCCACACTTCATCAGCTTCTCTGTGAAGATGCCATGGGAGACTATGTTGAAAGCCTTAATGAAATGAAGGCAGACAAGCTCCACTGCTCTCCCCTCACCCAGCAGGCCAGCCACTGTAGCAGAGGTGCTATCAGGTTGGTCAAGCATGATCACCTGCCCCTTGGTGAAGCTATGCCAGCTACTCCTGATGCCCTCCTCGTTTATTTTAAATGCTTTGAAACACTGGAAAATATCACATCCAAGAGCAGATAAAAATTAACCTGGTTAGGTCTGCTTCAGTGGAAATTTGCACCAACTGAGAATCACTGCAATCTACTGCATGTTTTCTCCTCATTTCAGGCATCTTTTTAATGCAAGTAACAAAGAAGGACAAGCCATGCAATTCACACAGAGTGTGACAGAAGTGATTCATCACGAGATTCTACACACACTTCCCATCAACGCCTTCATTTTTCAAGAGATTTTCTGTGAACTCTAACAAAATTCCTTCTTAAATCCTTTTCCCAAATCTTTGGGCTCTAATTATCAGAATTAACCATAAGCAGACTAATCAAACAAGAAAAACTGCATTTTTTTTCCCAGCTGAGTACATAAATCCTATTCTCCAATGTGTTGGGTTTTTTTTTCCTCCCTCTCAATTAAGCAGTTTGTAAACTTGATCAAGCTTTTTTTGGGGGAAAAATAATTATCTTCTACAAATTATAAAAGCTCTATGTAAAACTTTTGCTACCTGAATTGTGGCCTAAACACATCTAACAATATCTGAAAGCCTTGATCACCCTCAGGAAATGTTTCAATGACCTGAATGTGTCAAAAAGAGGAAGAAGCAGATGACCACACATAAAAAAAAAAAAAAGCTACAAACCATGAATGAGGAAAGATGAGGGCAACTATTTACTGTATCACTGCAAATAAAGTATTTTTACCACAATCCAGCATATGCTTTAAAATTTATTAAATACTTCAACAAAAAAATAATTATTTGAGGCATACAATGTAGGATTTTGCCAGATGGACTGTCAAAAAGTATCATCTCAACCACACTGGAAGAGAAAAGCATTGATAATTCTGCTTAGAAAGCCTGATACCACAATGAAGTCTGATGGGAGACAGAGATTTCTCTTGCCAGTAAAACCATTTTCAGGAAAGCTTCCCAGAAATACTAATTGAGTGTACATTGAAAAAAACAAACAAACAAAAGAAGTACAAAAGAAGTATTCTGCTTTTCTGAATAACATTAAGGTGGACTTAAGCCCCTCTCAACATTATTCGACTTAAGATGGGAAGAGTACATTTTAGACTGGAGGTTAGGAAGAAATTCTTTCCAGTGAGGATGATGAGACACTGGAACAGGTTGCCCAGGGAGGCTGTGGAACACCCTGGAGGTGTTCAAGGCCAGGTTGGATGAGGCCTTGAGCAAGTTGGGCTGGTGGAAGTTGTCCCTGCCCATGGCAGAGGAGCTGGAACTAGATGGTCTTTAAGGTCCCTTCCAATGCAAACCATTCTACAATCTGTGAACTTCCATGTTTGACATAAAACCTGGAAAAATGGTTTAAGAAATCATGGTTTCATAGCTTCATAAATAATTTAACAAATCATTAGATAAACCTTCCAGAAGAGTTAAAAATCTGTGTCTCTATGCTGTGCCCACAAAACTGAATGCAGCTTTCAGTGTTCATTTGTAAGATCAAAAGTGAAACTGCAATAGTGTGGAGACGGATACAAGATCAGCGAGTACAACATGGAAGTTAAAGATAAAAGGGGGGGAAAAAAAAGTAGATTTTTTAAATTCCTTTTTTATTCCTTTTTCTTTTTTTTTTCCCCCCTCTGTCTCACAGAATCACAGAATGTCAGGGGCTGGAAGGGACCTCGAAAACTAATCCAGTCCAACCTCCCTGCCAGAGCAGGATCACCTAGAGCAGATCTCACAGGAAGAGGTCTAGGTAGAGCTTGAATATCTCCAGAGAGGGAGACTCCACAACCTCCCTGGGCAGCCTGCTTCAGTGTTTTGTCACTCCCACGGCAAAAAAAAAATACCTCCTCATGTTTACATGAAACTTGCTATGCCTCAACTTCCAGCCACTGCCCCTTCTCATTGAAGACAAGCAAAACGCCACTCTCAGGAGAGTGTCCCAAGGAAGCCTGAACTGAAGTGAATAATGAACAAAGCGGAGGAGCCAACGCTCCACACCAGTGCTAGGGCAGAAGTAAACTTCTTTCTGTAGCACTCAGCCTGGAGAAGAGGAAGCTCAAGAGAGACTCTACTGCTCTCTACAACTACCTAAAAGGAGATTGTGGCCAGGTGGGGTTGGTCTCTGCTCCTAAGCAACCAGTGACAGAATGAGGGAACACAGTTTCAAGCTGCATCAAGGGAGCTTTGGGTTGGATGTTAGGAAGAAATTCTTCACAGAAAGTGGTTGGCATTGGAAGGGGCTGCCCAGGGAGGTGGTGGAGTCATTGTCCCTGGAAATGTTTAAAGAGAGACTGGATGTGGCACTTGGTGCCAGGATTTAGTTGATTAGACGGTGTTGGGTGATAGGTTGGATTTGATGATCTCAAAGGTCTTTTCCAACCTGATGAATTCTGTGATTCCATGCAGCAGCTACACCATCACTGTACAAGGAGACACTCCTGTAGCCTCATCTTGCAGTGCAGTGACTCAACAGCTGTAGCCTCAGCCATCAGAAGCAGCTTTATGCCTCTGTGTTTTGAACAGTTTGCAAGCAGTTGGTCACCACAGACATTCACATCTGTTTTCGCACATGACAAGGTTAATCCTCTCTGCTGCGTTTTCAAGGACTGACATAAAAAAAGGAGCACAACTTGAGCCTAAAAAAGCCATCTGAAATTCTGATAGTGCTGGAACAAAGATTAACATTCTTCAATTAAGACAGGAAAAAGCTTTCCCATTGCTCCTGCAGGCAGTACATATT
This sequence comes from Eubucco bourcierii, assembly GCA_013396675.1. Classification (NCBI taxonomy): domain Eukaryota; kingdom Metazoa; phylum Chordata; class Aves; order Piciformes; family Ramphastidae; genus Eubucco; species Eubucco bourcierii. The sequence continues at coordinate 687,161 of VWZE01025431.1, read as the reverse complement.
ATTTCATCAGTTCAGACAGGAGATGTGCGACTAAACTGGTTTCCAAGGTAACTGGCCCAACTGTGGGGAAGTCATCGGGGTGATAAGAAACTCAGAAAATTTAGAAGGTGCCAGGCAGAAATAGAAGTTGCTGAACTGCAGCTACTCAGATAAGGCTCAGATTTAGTGATTTTACACAAAGTAGAATAGGATTATTTAGAACATTGTTGGGAATGTTTAAACTGCAAAGTCCTGAGCAGTGCCCTAAGCCTGCCATGAGGCCAGAGGAGAAGGTACCTCTCACTCAACACAGCAGGCACAAGATTGAGTCCTGCAGCACTGGTGCAACCCAAACTGTCCTTGAGTTCTTGCCCCTGCTCTTGGGTTCAGTAAATCAGGGATAGGAAACTTGGAATGAACAGGAAGTTTGAAGAGTTTACAACAACAGAGGGCTCAAGTGTGAGTTTTAGGTATTCACAAGTCCTCTCTTCAGTTCCACCACTTGTGGAACTTAAGTTCCACTCAAGTTCCAAATGCTGCTGCAAATAGGTGAGCTGAACAATATCCATGGTCAAACACTGGAACAGGCTGCCCAGGGAGGCGGTGGAGTCACCATCCCTGGAGGTGTCCAAAGAATACATCTTGACATAGCACTCTGAGACGTGGTTTAGTGTTGACACCTGGACATGATCTTAGAGGTATTTTCAACCTTAATGCTTCTATGATCCTATAAAACTGAACTTCTGAAGCCTGATTATTTTTTTTTCCCCATGTTTGACAGTTTCAGGCAATGCCATCTCCAGAAGCAGTTAGATAGCAGAGCAAAATAGTGTGCTTATTTATGCTTAGTTCATATGTGCAGGCTCTAGTATCACTAAATACAGTGCCTGACATTTGCAATTTTGTATCTGGATGCCATGAATCAGCAAATGGCTAAATTTAAACTGACTGCAAACTAGAAGCTGCAAATGTTTCAGCAGGACAAGTGAGGTGATTCTCCCCCTCTGCTCTGCTGAGACACTACCTGCAGTGCTGCATCCACTTCTGGTGCCCCCAGCACCAGAAAGACATGGAACTGTGGGAGCAGGTTCAGAGGAGGCCACAACGCTGATGAGAGGGCTGGAGAACCTCCTCTATGGGGACAGACTCAGAGAACTGGGTCTGTTCAGCCTGAAGAAGAGAAGGTTCTGGGGAGACCTAATAGCATCCCTGCAGTACGTGAAGCATGCTTATGAGAAAGCTGGGGAGAGATTTTTTTACAAGGACTTGCAGTGATATAATTAAGGGAAATTGACTGAAGCCTGAGGAGGGCAGATTTAGACTGGAGATTAGGAAGAAATTCTTTGCAGTGAGGATGGTGAAAGACTGGAACAGGTTGCCCAGGGAGGTCCTGGATGCCTCATCCCTGGAAGTGTTCAAGGCCAGGCTGGATGAGATCTTGAGCAAGCTGGGCTGCCCTTGGCAGCAGGGTTGTTAACTGGATGATCTTTAAGGTCCCTTCCAACCCAAAACATACTATGATTCAGTTTCATGCACAGAGAAAGACATCCCATAAATAAACCATACATAAAATAAAATAACCCAGAAATAAAAATAGCTGGCTTCAGACACTGCCTTCAAGGTGTGGTTTGCCTCTTCCTCTTGCACTGGAGTTGCACAATAACTATCAATGTGCAGCATCAGTCCACACAGCATGCAAGGCAAAACATGACCAACATAGGTTTGCAAACAAGGCTTTTAACTGAAGGCATGTGGAGACACACACAGTCTGAAAAAAAATAAGATTACTTTGTATGCAAAACAGCAAAGTTCCTCCCAGGCTGCAGCCACTAGTAGTAGCACAGTGGGTAAAGGACCATTTTCTTCTGTGGAGGTACAAAAGGGAGTTCTGGAAAATGGGATGCTTGGCTGTTTCCCACAGGGGACAGAAATTCTGACATGCAGCCAGGGCACAGGAGGAACAAGAAGAGTCACTGTACTTGCTGTGCAAACATGCTTGAAACCATCTCAGGAAAAAGGAAATAAGGCCACCAGCTAGAGAGACATAAACCAACATATAGCTGCCCCTACAGAATGCCACAGAGGTGAGGCAGCCACCCCTGCCAACTGCAAAAGAACAATCTCCTATTTTCAACTGCTGACTAGGGTTGTGGTTGCCTCTTCTCTGGAGGTGTTCAAGGTCAGGCCGGATGAGGTCTTGAGCAAGCTCAGCTGGTGAAAGGTGTCCCTGCTGACTGCAGGGGGGTTGGAACTGGATGATCTCTAAGGTCTCTTCCAATCCAAACCCTTCCATGATTCTGGGGAAAAGCTTACCAGGAAACTGGTCCATGGAGAAGAGCAGACACTTCTTTAGGCACACACACAGGATCCCAGATACTCTGTTCAACCAGGAAAAGAATTTTGTCTTCAAACTGGAAGCTTTCTAAACTACCTCCTTGAATTAGCAGAACCAGCATCCTGTCAAAACATCACTAAGTTCTCGAGCTCTTCTTGTGAGGAACATATAATTATTAGCAAATTTTCTAACCATCCATCAGCAATTAGCACTCCAACAGGTAGGCTCAGAAAGAGGAATTTGCTTGGCTTCTTTTCTGTAACACAGAAACTACGCCAAAGAGCTTGGCTACATCACACAGCCAATTAGGCGTTTTATTGAGCACCAACCAGCTACACCTGGACTGCTTTTGGTACCCACTCATCTGGTTTCATTTGAATTCAGGCGCACCAGATCTGTGCTGCCGCCTGCACCAATACATACACCTCAGCCCCTCCACTCTTAAATCCCTTTTGTGCCCTGAACATAGCTTGGGAGTGTTATACAAAGGAAAGGAGAACAGAATCTGAGAGCTCATTAGCTTCTGACTTCTATCGACCCAGCAGATAATTACATCCATGACAGGTAATATTTTCAAACAAGTCCCAAGTCCCAATTGTCTGCTGCAGGAAAGAAAGTCAACATTAGCGACTCAAATCCTAGGCTGAAGCCTCTTTCTTTTAATTCCTCCTCTATATTAATTTCAGTTTTGGTTTTACTGAAGATTTTTTTGAAATTTCTTTTTTTCATTTCAGGGTTCTTGGGAGGGTTTTTTGGAGAGAGTCCAATGGAGGCTATGAGGATGTCTGGGGGACTGGAACATGTCTCCTATGGGGAAAGACTGAGAGACCTGGGGCTGTGTAGTCTTGAGAAGGCTGAGGGGGTCCTTATTAATGTCTATAAATATCTGAGGGGTGGGTGTCAAGATAAAGGTGTCAGATTCCTTTTGGTGGTGCCCAGTGATAGGAGAAGGAACGATGGGTACAAGCTGGGATACAGCAAGTTCTGAGTCAACATGAGGAAAAACTTTCTTACTGTGAGGGTGCTGGAGACCTGCGGGAGGCTGCCCAGAGAGGTTGTAGAGTCTCCTTCTCTGGAGACCTTCGCAGACAACCTGGACATGTTCCTCTGCAGCCTGCCCTAGGTGATGCTGCTTTGGCAGAGGAGTTGGACCTGATGATCTCTGGAGGTTCCTTCCAATCCCTAACACCTCATGATTCTATGAAGATACCACTTTTGTCAGGCTGAGTAACACCTGAAGTGTAATTCTCTCTATTTTTCTTTACTTTCTGAAGCCTGTTTTCACAGATAGCAAAGATCTCTGACAATGCAGGAGGTGTGCTTTGGACATGCTGAGGAGCGAAGTCCTCTCAAACCAAAATGATGAAGCATAGAGCTGTAGAGAAGGCAGCAATCAAAGAGTTCAATGCTGGGAGCTGCAGCTCCTAGCTCTTTCCCCAGCTTTCATAGGGACCTTTGGAGATCACAGAATGGAGATCATAGAAAAATTTGCAGGTGAGCAGATAATAGAATGGTAGGGGTGGGAAGTGACCTCTGGAGATCATAGAATGGTAGGATTTGGAAGAGACCTTTGGAAATCACTGAGTCCAAGCCTCCTGCCAAAGCAAGATCACCTAGGGCAGGTCACACAGGAAGGTATCAGTGAGGTGAGGCTGTAAAACAGGTAAAATGTTGCCAAGTCCACATTAAACTTCCACAGTGCTGTGAGAATGTCAAAAAACCTCCAGATGAAACCCCTCCATTCCATTACATGGAGGTTGTTATGATTTTAGCTAAATAATACCCTGCAATCTCCCTGCCAGGCTTTTAGCAGAGCTGGCTAAGTGCACCAGCAGGTCCTGCAGAGGCTTTCTCTCAGCTCTCCAAGGGTCATAATTATGTTTCCATCTAAGAAAAAACTCCCCCGAATCACCTCAGCTTGACAAGCTTTTAAACACTAAGTGCCATCTTCCTTAGCTGTACTACACCATGCTCAAGTTTTGTCTGTTTCAAACTTTCTCAATCCTATGTGCTTCTTTTCAAAGACCTTTATCAAGACTAATCATTCTCTTAACTCTACCAAGGCTGGGGTTAAACCACATCCCTTGGCCTCTTTGAAACACTCCAGGGATGGAGATTCAGCCACCTCCCTGGGCAGCCTGTGCCAGGCTTTGAGAACCCTTCCAGTCAAGAGGTTTCATCTAATATTTAACTCAAACCTCCTCTGGTGCAACTTGAGGCCATTTCCTCCTGACCAACCCCTACCTGGGTTCAACCTCCTTTCAGGGAATTGCAGAGACCCAGATGGTCTCCCTTCAGCCTCCTTTTCTCCAGAGTAAACACCCCCAGGTCCTTCAGCTGCTCCTCCCCAGCCCTCTTCTCCAAACCCTTCACCAGTTTTGTTGCCCTTCTCTGGACCTGTTCCAGCACCTCGATGTCTAAAACTGAACCCAGGACTCAAGGTGTGGCCTCACCAGTGCAGAGTCCAGGGGCACAATCACTTCTCTGGTCCTGCTTCTCCCACTGTTGCTGATCCCAGCCAGGATGGTGCTGGCCTTTTTGGCCACCTGGGCACAGGCTGGCTCAGTCAACACCCCCAGGTCTCTTTCCAACAGGCAGTTTCTAACCCAAGCCTGGAGCCTTCAAGGGGTTGTTGAGAGCCAAGTGCACAACTCAGCATTTGGCCTTGTTGAATCTCATCCCACTGGCCTTGGGCCATTGATCCAGCCTATATCCTGTATAGCCTTCCTACCCTTACTTGCTGCCACACACCCACGGCAAAAGGAAGCACTGCTTGGCAGCTCTGCAGCTCTCCTGACCCCTACTCTGTTCAGCACTGCCAAATGCAGTGCAGGTGCAGAAAAAACAGTATCTATGCATGTCCTCAGGTCATGGCCATCATCATGCCTGTCCAGCTGCCTTCTGCATGCTGACACCTCAATTTCTATTGCCCATGTGGCTGACCAAATAGTGCAGATGACGACATGTATCTCAGCGATACTGTAAGGATGGTTTCCAGCACTGCTGTCTGCTAATCCTGTCCTGTAGTTTGGTTTGATACCCTCATCATATTCTGTCAGGAATTCTTGCATGCAGGCTCAGTGAACTGGATCAGTGCTGGTGCTGTAACTCCTGGAAATCTGCTATCAGTACAACTAAGCTGAATTACCAATCCGATTCATGACAGTGGCACGATAAAGAGCTGTGGAACTGGGAAACGCCCAGAAAATCTTATTTCTGATGGCAGCACTGCATGGTGCATTTGTCTGCACCAAACACATGGACATGGATATTAGCAGAGGCAATGGATTTCAAGTATTTTAAATTTAATTTATTCTACAGTGGCATTTCTTCACTTTGGGAACTTAATCACATCCAAGGTCTGAAAGGAGGATGAGGGAAAGGTGTTGTGGTTTTGGGTTTTTTTTTTCCTTCTTCACCCTTCTACTCCTGGAGGTTTTATTCACGTTGTGAGACAAAAGATTAAATTTTGACCTTCATTTCCCAAGTAATCCAAGCCAGTCACTAAAAGGCAACTATTATTCAGTAAGTCACTGAGTGAAGCTGTATCTTGGAATTGCAGTGCTCACAAAAGACAAAGACTTTGATCTAGTATTTCATGCTTATAGTACCACTCTTGTTCAGAAAAGAACAAAAAATACCTTATCCCAGAGACAAGTCACACCATGCTCAGCCTCAGCAGACCTTTCTGCTACAGCCTCCTGCCAGTTTTACCTTGCACTGCAAAAGTTCTTGCAGCTAAAGTGTTCCCCACACCCTTGGAAGCATTTTCTTTACCAGCAAAGAATAAATTACAGAGCTTCTGAGACAAATTTCTCTTTCAAAGCCTTCTGATGAATTACCACTACAATCACTTGTAAGTCACGTACCTGACACACAAATAGTTTGTTCTTTTAATTCTCACTTTTCTAGGTAATGGAATGACAACATTCATAAGGTTGGAAAAGATCTCTAAGATCACCAGGTCAACCATTAACCCAACACCACCATGGCCATTAAACCATGTCCTAAAGCACCACGTGCATACAGTTCTTGCACACCTCAAGGGATGGGGACTCCACCACCTCCCTGGGCAGCCTGTTCCAATCCCTGACCACTTTTGCAGCATTTTCCTAACCTCCAACCTAATCTTCCTCTGTCAGTGGATCTGCTTCTAAGTTGGTGTAGCAGTTTAAGAGCTAAAGCTCTATTTTGATTCTAAATTACAAACAAGAGAGAGACACTTTCTGAGCATTCTTTTGAATACAGACTGAATGAGCAGGGCATTGGTTGTAAAAAACAATAATAAAGTCTCTGTCATCTATTGGTTTGCTAAGAGGGATAAACCAGCAACACAGAAACGATTTTGCTCTCTTGGCTCTTGGGCTCTGTCGCTGTTTCCTTCACCTTCTGACTCCTCCACACCATATACTAACCTTTACTGAACTGATAACACATGAGCCTTGATGGCTTTCTATCTGGGGGTGTTGGTCCCTTCTGGGTTTTCTTGTCCAGGGAGGAGGACTGGATTTCTGTATAATTTCTAAACTGTATCTAATTGCAAATACATGTAAATATATTTTGTATATATGCTTGTACATTTCTCTTGCTGGAAAACAGAGCTTTATCTGAGCTACTCTGGTAAATTTTCTTGGGGGAGGGGGGGAAATTTCTCAACCCACTAGAGTTGGCCATACAAAGGAGATGCTCTATGCAACAAGTCCCAGAGAAGATGCTGCCTCTCCTCTCAGGTGTCAGACAGTTTTAAGGAAAACTGCCTGGGAACATATGGCACATCTAGATTTTGTTGTCTTATGTGATACAGCAGCAAGCTAGCAAAGACAAAGAGGGAGATCAGAGAGGAGATCTGCAGAGAGAACAAGAACCACCAGAAAATGAACAGCACTGACAGAGCCTCAGTGGATACAAAGCCACACATTTCACTATCAGCTACTCATTACAAAGAATTAGACAGACATGGAATGCTTGGGGGTGGAAGGGACTTTAAAGATCATCTATCTCCAACCTCCCTGCCATGAGCACACTCCTGCTACTAGCAGCCCAGCTTGCTCAAGGCCCCATCCAACCTGCCTTTGAGTGTTGCCAGGCTTGGAGCTTCCAAACTTCTCTGGGCAACCTGTTCCAGTGCCTCACCACCCTCACAGAGAACAATTTCTTCCCAGTGTCTCATCTCAGTCTGGCTTCTTCCAGTATAAATACACTACAACACCATAAAGAGAATCCTCTGAAATCACCTCAGTGGGAAAGAAACCCCACTGTCAGTTCTTCCAAGGGATGAATATGCTCCACACAAAATAAAGCTAAAAATTCATAAATTGGCAAAAAGGAAGCTATTTTTTACCCTTCCTGAGTTTTTTTGTTTTGGTTTGGGGTTTTTTTGGTGGTTTTGTTTTTTGTTTTGTTGTTGTTTTTTTTATGTAACACAAAATTGTCAAGTGTGTAGCCCCAGAAAATAAACCAAAAAATGGTGATTAAAAAAAGGAAATAATTTCCTAGGCCATTAACAAAGCTAACTGCAGCTTGACAAGTGTCCAGGATCAATACAAGATGAAAAAAAAAAAAAATAAGGCAACCAGAAACTACCTTGTTTTAGTATCTACGATGCAGACCACGATGCTCAGATACCATCAAGCAGTCAGCTGAGGCAAAACAGTGAAGAAAGAGTTCAGCTGCACAGTTCAGATAATGCTCCAGTGCAGACTACTGAAGCAGCAGTAAGTGGTTAGCTCTTAAAAGGCCACAAAACCTGCCCTACGGCATCTCTGAGGTCTGAGTGCTGCTCACCACAGCACTACCATGGCTTCTGGAAGCTGGGGTAGGATCCAGCCAGGGCAGGGTGCTGATGAGGCACCCTGCTGGGGTAGGAGACCCTCACCACTCCCCTACCACCCCAGCCAAGCCCCCATGGCTCTCATTGTTGGGCTGCTGGAAGCTAAATCCAGCCTGCTCAAGCTCAGTTTTCAGTTCTCCACGACATGGATTAATTACAGACACTCTCCAGCACTTAACCTCTTCAAAAAATAGAACAGGTAACATCACAGAATCATAGACCTTAAAGACAATCTAGTTCCAACTCCCCTGCCAGAGACAGGGACATCCTCCACTAGACCATGTTGCTCATCCAACCTGCTTTGAACACTTCTAAAAACCCACTCACTCACATAGGGGCACAAAAGGCTCTGCTTTAACTGCTGCACTCTGAAGCCAAAGGAGTGAAGAAGAGTTTACTTTATTCTACTCACTTTCAGTTACAATCCCTCTATTCCAAGTGCTACTTTTCCCACTGATCTCTCATGTTTTCTAACTCACTGTTGGTCATCTGGCCTCTCTTCTGGGACTCCCTGAGCTTTGTGGAATCAGTCCAGCACCTCCCTCCATGTCACTGACAGAATTCCATACACCAGCCAGACCATGGAGCAGCTCAGTACATTTCTATGATGTCATTTTAAGATTGCATTGAAGGTGCACAGTACAGCCTGGAATTATTCACTAGTCTGGCCAGAGCTTTTGAGCCTCTACTGAGCACTCAGCTAACCACCTTCTTCCAATTAAGGTTTACATACATTAATAAGATCCCCCCAGAGCCTCCTCTAAGCTACACAATTCCAGTTCCCTCAGCCTTTCCTCACAGGAGAGATGCTCCAGGTTTTCCATCATCTTTCCAGGCCTTTGTGGGACATTCTCCAGCCTCTTATACTGAGGATCTCAGAAGAGGACCTAGAACTCCAAGTGTGGCCTCACCAATACCAAGCAGAGGGGAAGGATTAACTTTCTTGACTAGCCTGGCAACACTGCTAACACAGCCCAGGGAACCATTAGCCTTCTTTGCTGCAAGGGCACGGTACCAGCTCTTGGTGCTCACCAAGACTCCAAGCTCCTCTTCTGCCATTTTACAAACAATGGGACCCCGAGCACAGGCCTGCAGGGCTTCTCCTCCCCAAGGGCAGCACTTTGGACTTCTCTCTTTGCTGAAGTTCATGAGGTTCCTGTCTGGCCACATCTCCGTTCCAACTAGTTCTCAATCCACCTCACTGCTCATCCAGTCACTACTTCACCAGCTTCTCTAGCAGGGTGTTATGGCCAAAGCCTTACTGAAGGGAATGCAGACAAGATCCATTGCTCTTCCCTCACCTATACCAAGCCACTTATTTCATTAGAGAAGATTATGAGTTGGTCAAGCATAACTTCCCCTTTTTAACAGCCAAGTATTACTGGTTATGACTGCTCATGCACTTGTAAGTAAACCACAGCAAGCCTTAGCAGCTAATTTGGATCCACAGCTGTTAAGGTTGCAAATTGCTTTATTTGCCCTACAGAGAGAAGGGGAAAAAGAAAAAGAAAGAAAAAAAAAACCCCAAACCTCTCTCTGTTTAATGCTGTTTCTCCCCACCTTAAATAACAAC
>VWZE01025431.1:663773-677405 GCA_013396675.1 Eubucco bourcierii | reverse complement strand
AAAAGGAAAAAAAAAGAAAAGGAAAGAAAAAAGGGAATAAAAAAAGAAAAAAAAAAAAAAAAAAAAAAAAAAAGCCCAAAACATCAAGCTGGGATTTTTTAGTCAACCTACCAGACTAATAAAGGGGTAAAAAAAAGAGTAACTGCTCCAGAGAAAAACAGAATTGTTTTGGTTGGAAAAGACCTTTAAAGATCATCAAATCCAATCATTAGAGGAATAAAGAGCTATGTGGGTTTGTAGTCTGCTCCCAAACATCACACTGAAACATTCTCATTTGTATCAGTGCACCTTGCTTTAAATCTCTAGATTCCTGAGTTCTCTCTGGTTTGTCCTTGGGGTGGGGGGAATAAATGTGTGTGTGTGTATAAATAATTAAAATATTGTCAGCATTCTGTTCCAGCAGTTCATGCACAAAACCAGCTACAAGGCAATCACCTCAGTCAATATCAATGAGTAGGTATCATTGGGGTCCTGAGGAGCCTGAGCTAACAGGTTAATATTTAAATAGGATGGAATCTACATATCTACAGAATCTAAACCTGTCAGTAGCTAAGGATGTCAGAGTCCATCTTCAAAAGGACTGCAAGCTTACAAAGAGGAAGCCATGATTGCAAGCTGGCTAAAACCTTTTCATCATAAAAGCCTTAATCCAGATGAATTAGGCAGGAGTCTGACAGCATGACTTTTAAAAGCCTCTGGAGCTGATTGCTTCTAAACAAATCACATGAACAGTAAAATTGAAATACAGGTAGCTCAGAAAGTAAAAGGTTCTGGGTCTGCAGAGTCTGAATAATAAAAGATACTCTTGCAGTATGAAGCAGCATCTCACGCCCTTGAGGTTCTGCACTGAATGCTAAGGCAGATGGAAACTGCAGAGAGGGACCTAAAAAGTTGCAGATGTGCAGAGACTGAGAAGTGCAGCTGGATGTGCAGTAACACAAGGCAAAGGGGCCTCAGAAATGCTGCCTCTATCCTTTCCACTGGTTTTAGCATATGGAAACACCTGAGTGATCTGACAGGTCTCCTGAATCAACTCTTCCAAGTACAATTACCTTCTGCTCTCACCAGAATCCTTCCTGGATAAAAAAACGAGACTACAGAGGCACAGCTTTCATTACAGCACTCACAGAATCACAGATTTGTTTCAGTTGGAAATTACCTCTAAGATCACTGAGTCCAACCTTCAACCTCAGACCACCACAGGCACTAAACCACGCCCTAAAGTGCCATGTCCACGGGTTTCTTGACCACCACCAAGGATGGCGACTCTACCACCTCCCTGGGCAGCCTGCTCCAATCCGTGACCACTCCTTCAGTACAGAAATTTTTTCTCCTATCCTATCTGAACCTCCACTGGCAGAATTTCAGGCCATTTCCTCTTGTCCTAGCACTTGATGGTAGGCAGAAAAGCCCAACTGACCCCCACCTCACTCCAACCTCCTTTCAGAGTTGCAGAGAGCAATGAGGTCTCTCCTCAGCCTCCTCATCTCCAGGCCAAACACTCTTAAGAAGAGATGATAGATGTTTCTTCCTAATAGATTACTGGTGGCCTGAAAGTTCAACAGTGCTGAAGGAAACTCCTTCACAGACTTAGCAGCAATTGTCAGACCACACAGCAGTCTGTTAGGAGCAAAGGAAGTGTGTCTGCTATTATGATTCTTTAAGGTGGAAAATGCTCAATTCCACCTTAAAAGTGGAATTCTGCTCCTTAGCCTTCAGGTGCTTTTTCTTTATGAATATACCAGAGAAGCAATTATGCTCTTTTTCAGGCTTTGTCATCCCTCAGTGAGCAAAATAAATGTGCTAAGCCCCCTTTTTTATGATAGAATTAACCAAGAAAAAGACAGATAAGAGCAGCAAGTCACCGCAGCTCTTCCTGCACACTCTCCTCAAGCAGAAGCCACCAGACACATTCCAGACAAAGTCTCCACAGTGAGTTATAAAATGCCACTCACCATTCCCCACCACTACAAAAACATTTAGCTTTGTGCATCTAGAATGCCATTTCCCTTCCTCACAGCTGCATGGCTCGGCGTGTTGCTGCTGCCATGCTGCAACAGCAAGGCAGAGTGGCTTTCTCCTCTGCCATCCCCTAGGAATGAAGCACTTCTTGGCTCACTAAATCCATGCCCACTACCTCAATCTCCTCAGTCACCCAGATTTCACTGTAGCTCTATGCCATGAGAAGGCTTCCCCACACCCCAGCAGCAGCAAATGTCATTAGTGTGCTCCAACTTGCTGAGACCAAGCTCCTGAAATTTTTAACACAGTTTCTGTCCTATCAAAGGCAGACACTGATTTCATCTGACATATGCTACATCTCATCCATCCACTCATCCACACGGATTCCACTTTTCCCTTTGCCTTCCTGCCTGACTATTTGTGAGAGTTTTTTTCCTGTTGTTTTGCTATTGGGGGGAAAAAAAAAAAAGTATTAATAATTTCCCAGTTGCCAGACTCATCTCTTCTCTTATTTTCTGAAACAATAGTGACTGTTGTTTGCTCTTCTGCAGTTAAATACCATTTGTATTTTGAGAGTGCTCTTTTTGCTTTCAGATGTTTGCTGTAAGACTTTCTCAAACACAACTTCTTTCACCCAGTCCCCTAGAGACCTGAACCCTGGGAACTTCCAGGATTCATCTTCATCTTACTATTAGAATTTCCACTCTTCATATTTGTTTCTCTCTTAATCCTGATCCCAGGTTCAACATAGAAACATCAAATTGAACCAGAGAATCATTTTGGTTGGAAAGGACCTGTAAGATCATCCAGTCCAACCATTCCCTAACTCTGCCAAGGCTGGGGCTAAACCATGGCCTTCAGCACCACAGCTCTGCCTCTTGGAAACACCTCCAGGGATGTGGATTCAATCATCTCCCTGGGCAGCCTGTGCCAGGCTTTGAGAACCCTTTTGGTCAAGAAGCTTCCTCTAATCTCCAACCGAAACCTCCCCTGGTGCAACTTGAGGTCATTTCCTCTCAACTTATCACTTGTTACTAGGGAGAAGAGACCAACACCATTAAAAAAAAAAAGTAATTGCAATAAAAGACCAGGCCCCAGCAACGCTCCATATACCCCACTGCCAGAATACAGAACCTGGTTTTACATCATTAACTCTAACAAATAGAGTTAGTACCACAAGCCTTGCAGCTATTTTATTACTCCTCAACTCTGTAGAATTTCCCATATTTCACAACACCTAAAAAATGTAGGAGGTGATTTTAAGTAGCAGAATAATCCACATTTCAAGCTACCCATGCAGAGGCTCAATATGTCAAACTACTTCACAAGTTGAGATTAATGAAATTAATTAACCACTTTGCTGCCCATTTCACACAAGTCAAACTCCAGCATAAAGGTTTAGTGATTTATTCAACATTAAAGGGGATGGAGTCTAAGCCTACTTAATACTAACATACTTAATAACAGTTTCATGCTTTAGCCACAACTGCCATGTTGTAAAACAAAGCACGGACACAGGAGCTAGAAAACCAAACTGAAGGAAAAGAAAATATTCTTCCAGTCATTTCAGAAGGAAACTTTGCATGGTCAGTTGTATAAATGAAACTTTCTCTCCTCAGGTTGAGTGCTTCTTTAGCCCATGACCGTAACTGCTGAGTGAGCCCTCCCTGGTCTTTGTCTCGATCCTCAAGTCCTTTGCTGTATCTTCTCCTCCCTGTCCCACCAGGGTTGTGTTTAGTGCCAGGCAGGTGGCCTTCAACCACAACAGGATCCAAACTAGTTCACCAACACTTTAGCAACAAGAGGTAAACACCAAACTAAGCACTGAATCAGGCAAACACTGGAACCTAAAAACCCTTCCAGTATACTTTATTTTGATGTTATTTTGCTGTTTTATTTTCACAGCCTATAATCTAATTTTTCTCTGTAAAATGTTCCAGTTAGCTGCAAACCAGCACAAGACATTTAGTGCCATGGTCCAGTCGATTGGATAGGGCTGGGTGATAGGTTGGACTGGATGATCTTGGAGGTCTCCTCCAGCCTGGTTGATTCTATGATTCTATGTTTACCAGGTTAAAAAAAAAAAAAAAAAGTATTTGAGAAAGTAGAAATTTCCAAAGCAATTACAGTGTCTTATTTTTTTTTACAGATTCTTAAAGATTCTTATTCTTTACAGATATAGATTTTTTTTTTTCAGATTCTTTCTCCCTTACTGCTGAATACATTTGAGTGAGAGAAGTAAGGAACACCTCAAAGAAAGCCCTGATCCTTCAGCTGGTTTTCAGCCCAGCCCTGAGGAGACCCTGGAAAACTCAACAAAAGTCCAATAAAACACTGAAATTCTGCCTTTTTTTGTCCATAAAAATTAGCCCTGATCAAAGCAGAGTGGGGTTTTCCTTCATCCTATTTATCTAAGCTGTTTCATAGAACAAGAGAATCGTTTGGGCTAACCTAAGACCACCATGACCATTAAACCACATCCCAAAGTGCCATGTCCATATGTTTCTTGAACACCTCTTACACTCACCTTGGAGAGCTTCAGTTCCATCCCTGAGCAGCAAGACAATGGCCAGTGCTGACACAGGCCATTATATCATGACAGCAACATGAAATATCAACTGCAGACCAGCATGCCCATCACCACATTTGTGTCCACCTCCAACAGCACTAACTCCTGGGCCCTTCTAAGCTGTTTTGCAGTGAACAGCACCAAGTTGATCTGAGCTCCCACAGACACGAGCAACTGCTCACCTTAATGATGCCACACTCTAAATACCTAGAAACCCTCCATGCCTGCAAAGGCCCCTGGGCAGCCACACGTTCCTAAAAGGGACTTTCAACAGAGATGAGATCAGCAAAGACATCCCATAATCCCAGAGCAGAGTAAATGGTCCATGCCGCATGAGAGCTTTGATACTAGAATTACAGCCTGTAAAGGAATTTCCTCAAGAGGAGCATGGCCAGCAGGGAAAGAGAGGGGATTCTGCCCCTTAGCTCACCTCCAATCCTGCCTCCAGTGCTCATGTCCCCAGCAGAAGGAGCACACAGAGCTGCTGGAGTGAGACCAGAGGCCACAAAGATGATCCAAGGGCTGGGAGCAGCTCTGCTGTGAGCACAGGCTGAGGGAGCTGGGGGTGTGCAGCCTGGAGAGGAAAAGACTCCAGGGGGACCTTAGAGCTGCCTGCCAATAGCTGAAGGGATCCTACAGGAAGGCTGCAGAGTATCTAACAATAGGACAAAGGGGAATGGTTTGAAGCTGAGCGAGAGTAGGGTTAGACTGGATCATAGGGAGCAGTATGACAGTGGCAAGACTCTGGAATAGGTTGCCCAGGTTATGGTTGCCTCCTCCCTGGGGATGTTCAAGGCCAGGCTGGATGAGGCCTTGAGTAGCCAAGTCTACTTATGAAGCATCCCTGTCCATTGGCAGGGAGGTTGAAGCAGCTGACCTCTAAGGTCTCTTCCAACCTAAGCCATTCTACAATTCCTTCATTTCTTGACGTGAGTCTTTATGAGTTTCTCAGTACTCAGCCTTTTCTCTGCTTGGGAGATGAGCAGAAGTCAGTCTTTATCAGCTTGATGAGTAAGATTTTATTTACCCATCCTTCTGTCCATACTTCATTACTTTTCATGGGCCATAGCATGTCCCCTGAAGGGACAGAAAGATTCTCCTCAGTTGTAATCGAAAGCTCTTTGCTCTTCAGACTCTGCACTCTGCTCATTTACTTCTCACTTCTGCCTAAAAAAATCACTTGGGAAAAATTCCCTTGGGGGAAAAAAAAAAAAAAAGAGTTCTAAGAGGTTTATCTAAACCTGTTGGAAGTCTTTCAAGTAACAACTGATGGCAATAACCACTCACTCATTTCACAGGTTCCACATTCAAATGCCACTTTTGCTATTGCAGAGCTCACCTGTAGAAAAGCAGAGCTGCAGTGCTGTGAAATCAGTGCTAAACATCTGGAGTTTGGGTTGGACTTCTCGCACTATTATCTAGCAGAGCAGTTAAGTACAAATTGCTTCATTTTAATCAAGAGAAAGCAGTTTTGCACAGTTCAGAAGATGCTCCTGTATTGCTTTGGGTTTTTTGCTTTCTCAGTTATATGATGCAGGAGCTGATGCTCAGAAAACTATTAACAAAACCATTTATGCCCAGAAAATTGCCTAGAACAGAAACAGTCTTGACTAGTTGCTGCCTGTTCAGTTAGCAAGCTTCATCTTCACCTAACAGAGGGGTACAGGAGCAATCATGTAGGTTTGTCCACTAGCACTGGGGGAGCAGATGACAGAAAGCAGGTCACAGAATCACAGAACGCATTGGGTTGGAAAGGACTCCCATAGGTCACCTTGTCCAACACCCCTGCTGTCAGCAGGGACATCTCCAACTAGATCAATCTGCTCAAGGTCCCATCAAGTTTGATCTTGAATGTCTCCAGGGATGGGGCCTCAACCACATCTCTGAGTAACCAGTATTTCACCACTCTCACTGTGCAGAACTTCCTCCTGATGTCCAACCTCAATCTGCTCTGCTCCAGTTTCAAACCATTGCCCCTCATCATTACAGCCCTTCTAAACAGTCTCTCCCCAGCCTTCCTGTAGGTCCCCTGGAATGCAGGCATAAGGTCTCCCTAGGGCCTTCTTCATGCTGAACACCCCCAGCTGCCTCAGCCTGTCCTCATAGCTGAGCTGCTCCAGCCTCCTGATCATTTTTGTGGCCCTATTCTGGACCTGCTCCATCAGGTCCATGTCCTTC
Source organism: Eubucco bourcierii (assembly GCA_013396675.1). Classification (NCBI taxonomy): domain Eukaryota; kingdom Metazoa; phylum Chordata; class Aves; order Piciformes; family Ramphastidae; genus Eubucco; species Eubucco bourcierii. The sequence continues at coordinate 670,696 of VWZE01025431.1, read as the reverse complement.
TTGTCTGAGGGCCCCAGAGCTGGACTCAGGGCAAGGTCTCACCAGATCAAAGTGGCAGAGGCACCTCTCAACCTCTCCTGACCATGGGCATGAACCTCATGAATGCCATGAGTCCCCTTGCCCTCTGCACTGCTCATCAATACCTCTCTGATGGGCAGGAACTGCTTGCCAGAGCCCAACTGGCAGCACTGGCAGAGTGGCAGCACAAGAGCCCACAGATCTGAGAGCCTTCAAGGCCCCACACTGGAACTATCCGGCAGCCCTTCCCAAGTGCCCACCCACAACAGCATGGTCAGGCAGTGACCTGATGTCACTGTTAGCCTGCCCAGGGTTACACTGCTTGACGCTGCTGAGGGAGTTAGGGAGGGTGGCAGAGAGAAAGGAGGAAGGCTCAAGATACAGGTTTTATAGAATCATAGAACAGTTTAGGTTGGAAGGGACCTCAAAGCTCAGCCAGTTCCAACCTCCTGCCATAGGCAGGGACACCTCCCACTAGAACAGGTTGCTCAAGGCCTCATCCAACCTGGCCTTGAACACCTCCAGGGAGGGAGCAGCCACAGCCTCCCTGGGCAACCTGTGCCAGTGTCTAACCACTATCACTGCAAAGAACTTCTTCCTAACATCCAGTTTAAACCTCCCTTCTGCCAGTTTAAATCCATTACTCCTCATCCTCTCATGACAAGACCTTGTCAATAGTCCCTCCTCAGTGCTCCTGTAGGTCCCCTTCAGATGCTGGAAGGCCACTCCAAAGTCTCCTTGAAGCCTTCTCTTCTCCAGCGTTTCACCTTTTCATCTGCCACATCTTCCACTGCTACCCCTGCAAGCCTTCCACATGCTCTCACTTCAGTCCCCCTACATGCCCAACAGGTTGCAGGCACTAGAGGCACCCAGGACCAAGGGCAGGGGATCTCCCACACCTCCGAGGCCCTCCTGTGCTGCTCCCTCTCAAGGCAGCTTTGATTCTGTTTCCTTCCCGTGCCACAATAAAGAAGATAAAATAATTAAAGCAGCAATTCCTTCACTTTGGATAAGCCTGTTCAGAGTGCTTTCTGCTTAAAACCATGACAAATGTACTCTTTTTACTATGTACACAAATGACTTTTAGAGCATTCTCCTGGTGGTCTGTTATTATTACTTGTTAGCATGTAATCTGGAACAAAGAGAGTATGAAAAACTGAAGAAAAGGAAAATTCCATAGCTAAATAATGAAGAGAACAGTCTCTATTGGCATGACAGCATGATTCAGATGACAGCAATGTACTGAGGTAAGGATGTCACTGTCTAGCTCTTTCAAAACAGAAACAGTAGAAAAATCCAAGTATCTCAAGAACAAAATTAGTGAAGTCACCTTCTGGATTCCTACCTGTTGAACCATAACAAGTACGACGAAACAAGCCTCTGTACATAGTGATCTGGGGATCTTTCAGAGGAGAAAGCCTCATCCTTTCTTTTCCTGCAGCCCAAGGAATCATACAGTCACAGAACACCAGGTTGGAAGGGACCCCAAGGACCCTTTGGTCCAGTCCTTGTAGGTGATGGTGGAGTTGAAACGAGTTGGCCCAGCATTCTGTCAAGCTCACTCTTAAACCTGATCAATGCAGAGGAATCCACTGCTTCCCTTGGGAGATGATTCCAACTGTGAAAAATTTTCTTCTGGAGTCAAATCAGACTCTCCCCAGTAGTAACTTGTACCCACTGCCCTGTGTCTTTTCCACATGAGGAAGAAGGTGGACAAACACCCCCCAGCCCAATTTCCATAATCCTTTGTACTAAAACCTTTTCCTGTTTCATTTGGAAAAAAAAAAAAAAAAGAAAGGAAAACCAACTAGATAAATTCTGGGAATAATCTAGAGGGAGCACACAGAGGGAATTTTTGGTGCATGATGCAAGCCTGAATAAAATCCTAACAAAACAAAACAAAAACAACAATAAAACCTCTTGGCCTGGAGTGCTTTGTTTGGGTGTTACAAAGTGCCTTCCCAAACCATGAAGAACACAAGGACGCTTCCTCTCCCTCCACCCTACAATAAACAGATGTGTGAAAGCCTCCTTGCTTCATTCAGATGAAAATGGCCTGGTGCAAATATCCACCCCAGGCTCAACAAACCATTTGGCTCCTCACATCACTTTAAGCTCAACAGCGAAACTTCTGTTCACTGATTTAGCAGTTTCCCTTGCTAACCTCATGCCATGGAAATCCAGGCCACTTCAATCACAGACTCTGAAGGTGGAAATGTTCTAGATTTTGAGTACTCCACCAGATGTGGCTGCTTCAAGGGGAATTTCTGGAAAAAAACACAGGTGTCTAGATTGCCCATTTAAGCCCAAGGGCGTTACCTTGGTTAACTTGGAATAAAATACAGACTTAATTGTGAGACCCAGCAGTGACAAGTTGGTACAAAACAATGAGTTGCTCCTCTCAACTGAAAGTACCCAAACCAACATTCTCAGCTCTCATCTCAAGGCACTTAAAAACACATCAAACAAGCTCTGCAAGAAACCCACTCTTCATTAGGTGTTTTAAGTAATTGGCTTCTGCCTTTCTGTGGAGATAGGCTGGGTATATACATACTAATGTTCTGAAGGTTTTAAGAGATGGAGCTACTAGACAAGAAGATGTTAATTCATGGAGTCACAGAACAGCTTAGATTGGAAGGGACCTTAGAACTCATCTGCTCCAACCTCCCTGCCATAGACAGGAACACCTCTCAACTAAGCTCAACTGCTCAATGCCTCATCCAACCTAGCCTTGAACACCCCCATGGAGGAGGCAGCCACAGCCTCCCTAGACAGCCTATTACAGAGTCTCACCATCCTTGTACTGCTTCCTAAGACCCAGTCTAAACTTACTCTCCCCCAGCTTCAAACCATTCCCCCTTGTCCTGTCTCCAGACAACGTTATAAAAAGTTCCTCTGCAGCCTTCCTGTAGGATCCCTTCAGGTATTGGCAGGCAGCTCTGAGGTCCCTCTGGCCCTCTCTTCCCCAGCTCCCTCAGCCTACTCCCAGAGCCCTTGGACCATCTTTGTGGCCCTCCTCTGGACTCACTCCAATAGCTCTGTGTCCTTCTTATCCTGGGGACACCAGAACTGGAGGCAAGATAGGAGTAGCAGAGCAGAGCCAAGGGGCAGAATCCCCTCTCTTACTATGCTGCCCACACACCTCTGGCTGCAGCCCAGGACACAGCTGCCTGCTGGGCTGCATGAGGGCACCACTGGCTTACAGTGAGCTTCTCATCAATCAAGACACTCAAGTCTTTTCAGAGCAACTATCAACCCACACTGAAGCCTGTTCAGATATGGAATTATTATCAGGCCTCTACTCGTGAGCCAATCACATTGCATTTAATGATTTAACATGTCTAAACACAGGGATTTTAAAGAATATCTGATGAGAGCTGCAAAAAAAGCCCCTCAGTTCAAAAAGCTGTGATTTCAAATGAAAAAAACACTAACCAGTCACCAAATAACCACTTCTACATTTCACCATGTGATTACAGTTCAGTCACAGAAGTCAAAAAACCACACACATCAAACCCTCAAACCTCACCAACCCAGCTGTCATCCGAGATTTCTGCTGCTTTAGCCATCAAGCAGTCTAGGGAATGGCACAAGCTCATCAGAGCTCAGCTTCCTTACTTCATTTAGGGTTATGCTCACTGGCTCACCATCATAAAACCATGTACTGACAAATCCTCTGCAGCCTTTCCAGAGCCACAATCAGTCAAAACCTACTTCACATAAAGCTGCCTTTCAAAACTACCTCCAGCTGCAGAGGAACAACAGAAGGAAACTTAATTACCTTAATTGGAGCACGGCTGAATTGGATCTTTCTGTTGGCTGGGATCTCATCTTCATCTGGCAATCCATTGATTTCAGAATATTCCATATCAGGCTCGTAACAGTTATTGTCATCACTGTCATCCTGATCATCCTGCTCGGTCCCTGTCTCTCCCCAGTCGGAGTTGTACCTGGAGCGTACACGATAGACGCTGTAGTCAGAGTGCATGTACACGTGGGAGCTCGGTGAGTTATTGCCATCTTCCTGCGCCTCCTTCTCGCCTGCCTCATCGTACTGGGACTCGGCAGCACCTGAAACAGCATTCGCAGCAAAATCACCACCTGAAGCTGCATTCCTTGGTACCTCTGCAGCTTCAGGGCTAACAAAGACACCCTCTGTGCGTTCCAACTGTTCCTTTTGCTGCGACAAAGCTTCTGCCTCTGCTTTTGATGTACTCCTAGCACAGCTGTCCACAGATCTTTCACTGTTGAGTGCGTTGACCAAATCCTGCTGATGCACTGCAGAGCTCTCAAGAGAATCAGCATTTGCCTCTGCACTCTTCTTTATTTCCTCAATAGTTTTCGAACTTGCCAAAGTGCCCGTGGAGGCCTTCTGCCTCGTTCCTGAAGGTGCACTGCTCTGCTGACAGCTCTCAGGGGGCACCGCACCCGCGCTCGGCTTGCCCGAGGGAGACCACGTGCTGCCATCTTTCAAAGGGCTGAAGCCCTCGAGGTTTGCAGCTGGGGAGATGTTTGTGACAGTGGAGGAGAGGTTTAGAGGGTAGTGCCCGGTCACGGAGTACTCCTCGCTGTTTTCGGACTTGTCAGCAGCACCCGTGCCATGCGCGTCAGCGTTCTCGAAGACGGCACTGAGCTGGCTGACGGTGGGCGAGACGGTCTCTGTCCTGGGGCTAAGGCTGTCCAGAGAGTCGGTGCTGCCTCTCTGAGACTTGGAGCTGCACCACTCCTCGGGAAGCTCATTGGAAACCACCTTCTCTTTCTTTGGGGAATAGCGGTTGGAGTGTCCCACTTCGTGCGCGTTCCGCTCAAACATCTTCCTGGTTTCCGTAAACTTGGAATAGGAAGGACCATCGTGGAGAGTATCAAACCTACTGATCCTCTCCGAGACAGAGGACTCCAACCTGACGATGGAGCCATCTGCTTTTTCTACAAACTCTTTGGGCCTAACTCGTCTCTGGGGTGAGGGAGGGCCACTCTTCCCCCTGGATTTTGGGGTAACTCCAGCACTTTCAGTGGGCTCCATGCCCATCTGCATAAACAAGTTTTTAATCCTATTGACATTTGAGCCATATTTCCTCCCCCTGCTCTGCGAGGCCTCTCCTTCCTCTTTCGCTTTTTGGTCCCCATCTGATTTGGGTTTGTCAAAGGTGCTTTTCAGCGCCTGGAACTCAGTTCTGTAAGCATTCCTGTGAGGAGAGGCACTTCGGAGGGTTGATCTTTCTCCTGAAGACTCCGTTTTCATCATGTTTGCTCCAGGAGCACAAAACCAAGTCACATAGTTTCTGCGGGACCGCTCTCTGCAGCGTGTCACAGCCCAGGCTGGGCTGGAGGAGCGTTTTCCTCAGGAGGCGCTGCCCTTCAGCAGGGCCATACTCGGCAGGAGATCTGGAGGCAAATAGCCTGGCCAGGCAGTGCAAACCAGGGTGCTGAAGAACAAGGACTGATTCCACCTGCAAGAGAACGGAGGGTTTTCTGAATCACACCAGGTACTTGCACATCTTTAGGCCACAGTTTCCATTTACTGTTATTTGAAATGTTCACCAAAACGAGTAAAAAAACCCTAAATAAATAGGATCTAAGCCTGCACAGGCAAATCTATTGCGAACTGTTCAAACTGCAGAATTTGCAATCTCTAATACCATTCCTTGCAATCTCTTAATATCTTTCCACAGCTACCAGTTATCCCATTTTACCATTTACAAACTACTGCAGCCATACCACAAACACGCATGCAAAGGAAAGGCCACTTGACAAGGAAAAGAACATTACTGCTGTGTAATTTCACTTTCTTAACACAATAAAGAAGAATAATACCCAAATCAAACCTCTGAGCTGCACCTAATGATAAAGCAACTCACACACATATGATGGGTTTTGCTTTGCTTAGGTAATGCAAGACCACCTTCGGTCTCCCAGGAAAATGTAACGGTAGCAATACTGCCAAACATTAGAAACATCATCACAGAATGTTCTTAGAAAGGCAAATTAAGCCGCAGCGGTTCGAGGGAACTGGGAAACCTGCATCCAAAGTTAATGTCGACACGGAGACAGAAGTGAAATCCAGTTAGAGAAAGTTGCCCCTTGCCAGGGGCAGCGATTTGAGCACCTGGAAAAGCCTGGAGGTGCCCAAGGAGTAGCTGCAGAAGAAGCCAAGGGCTGGAGCCGCTCCCACCCCCGGCCCCGCGGGGTTCGCTGCGGCCGCCGTGCCGGAGCTCCCCAGCCTCGGTGGCCGCCCCCGGCTCCCGCAGCACCGCGAATAGCAGCACGCAGCTCCCCGAGCCAAATCCCTCTCCCTTCCCGTTCGTTCCTCCTCTCCACCGCTCCCGCCGCGGCGAGGAAGCCTCATTCTCGGGCGCTGCAACACGCGGTGCCCGTAACCGAGGCGGGGAAGCCAGCACCGTGCCCCTCTCCCGCCGCCCTGCCCGGACCGAGCGGGGGACGCCGATAGCCACGGGCGGTCTGAAAGGGCCGTGACCCGCCGTTCCCCCGGGGTTGGCAGATGGCAGTAAACTTCACCGGAGAGGACAGCGCCGGAGCCCCTGCGGCGGCTGCTCCTCGGGCGGCCGCGCCGTGCCGTGCCGCGCCGGAGGGCTCGGGGCTCCCGGCGGCAACACCTTGCGGCGGGGCAGAACCCTGGCAGCCGTCCGCCGCGGGGCTGGGCCCCGGTAAAACAAAAGCCCGGTGTCAAGGCTGCTCCCCCGCCGAGCCCGGCGGCTCTCCCGCGGAGCGCGCACGCCGCCTTACCCAGCCAGGAGCCGCGGCGAGCTCCCCCAGCCTCCCGCCTCAGCGCTGCCCCCGCTCCTCCTCCGGCGCCTCTGTGGAGAGCGGCCGCTGCCGCCGCCCGCCTGACAGGAGGCACCAACCGCCGCGGCGCCTCAACGCCATTGCAGGCAACGGCTGGGGCA
>VWZE01025431.1:575010-663627 GCA_013396675.1 Eubucco bourcierii | reverse complement strand
TCCAGCTGCAGTCCGGCCCCGGGCGGTTACCGCCGAGCGGCGGAGGCTGGGCCCGGCCACGGCCACGCCGCCTCCGCGCCTGGGCGGCGGGCGAGCCCGCGCTGCTGCTCCGCGGTGCCAGAGCCGAGCCCGCCCTTCCTCCCCCTGGGAACGCTAGTTTCCAGTTGACCCCCGAGGACCGGGTCGGTTCGGCACCCGCCCCAGCCTGGGAGGAGGCCGGGTGCCGGGTCCCGCAGCAGGGAAATCCCCGCTTCCAGCTCCTTCCCGCCGCAGGAAAGCTGTGGGGCGCGTCCAGCACCGGGCACACCGAGAGCTCGCCGCAGTTGCAGCCCTGGCGCTTTCCTTCTGTTACGGAACCGTTTGACCCGGTGGTAACGGGCAGAACTCTCAGCTCCGACCGCTGCCGGCTCCGGAGGACGATACTGGAGCACCATCAGCGCACCAGCACAACCAGTATGCTTGCGGTGGTTGGTTAGCTGGGTCAGTTCGCCACAAAAAGTGTTTGAGCTTTGCGCAGTGAATAGGAAAACTTAACTGCAGAAGATGAAATCTCCAGGTAATTTGTCAAACTGGTAGTTCCAAGAAGGTAATGACTGTTAATCACATAGCAACACCTCAGCAAAGTTCATTAAACTAATTGCATAAATATCCAGAAAACGGCCCGGGGATGTATGCTGCAAGTTCTGAAAGCTAATTTATGCTTCATAGGGAAGCCGGAGAACACTGACTGGAAATGAAGCCATAAGGTGCAAGGGTTCACAGACTTAATTCATTAGTCTTAATGAGCCTGGAGCATGGGCACTAGCTGCCCTTCCTAGTGTTTACACCTGTCGGTCTCCAGTTAATCTAATTTACAGCAAGGGTTTGCAGCTCCAGGAAAAAAAAGTTTCAACAACCAGCACACTCACGTTGGTGGGCAAGCAACCAGTCTTGTAAAGCAGCTTAATAGAGCTGTACCCAAGAAGCTGGCAATAGAAGTGAGGACACCTCAGCAGTGCTTTTCCCACCATCAGCAAGAGAATCACAGAATTGTTTTGGTTGGAAAAGCCCTTTCAGATCATCCAGTCCAACCATTCTGTAACTCTGCCCAGGCTGGTGCTAAACCTCAGCACCACATCTCTGCCTCTTTTCAACACGTCCAAAGATGAGGATCCAACCACCTCCCCGGGCAGCCTGTTCCAGGCTTTGAGAACCCTTCCAGTGAAGAAGTTTCTCATATCCAATCTGCGGCTGCTCGAGGACAGCGGGGCAGGAGGAGGCAAAGGGGCTCTGATGCCTGCAGGTCACTGAGCATTGCCATGGCAAAGCACGCCAGCACAGCCGGGAGGGGAGGAGATGGGGCAGCGGTATAATGAGCGAGGATACAGGCAGCAGTGAGCTTCAGAAGCAGTTGCAGAAAGCTCCCCTTCTGAGACCATTTCACAATGGAATGTGGGAACTGCTTCACAGCTGCTTGCAGTGAGAATTCTTAAAGGTGATTCCCTGCATAAGGACTAAAGCTACTCCAGCTAAGCAGGACTTTGCCTATTAAATGCTAAACACCAGATATAACACATTACGTCTGGAGCCCTACCTCCTTGGCAACACTTCCCCATTGGTGTCACTTTGTAGACATGAAGCTGTAAGAACGTTTAAGGGATCTGTTTGACTTTTGAAGATACAAGGAGATGAACAGAACTTTGTCATTGAGGAAGAAGAGAGAGAAAGCAGAAATGGAAATGTTTTATCTCCTTTGTAAACTCAGGCTAAGCATGCAGAGTGATAGAAGAACTCAGCAGGTACCAGATATGTGTTTAGAAGAGTTTTGTAAGCCACATGGAAGAAAAAAAAATAATAAAAAAAGGAGGACACAGGCAAACATTAAACAATCTGTAAAAATATACAACTATTTTGCAGAGGCTAATTTGCATCTAATTATGTAAAGAAAAATTAGCAAAGTATGTATGATGTTATCTACACAACCAGAGCTGTAAATATTAGTAAGTCATTTTGGCAGTAGGACATTTGCAACAGGGCCATTTCTGACCCATCTTTTATATTTTAAATGAGGCACTCATGGAAACGTTTGTATTAGATGAGAGAAAGACCCGGGGGTGCTGATCAACAGCTGGCTGCAGATGAGCCACTGTGTGCCCAGGTGGCCAAGGCAGCCACCAGCATCCTGGCCTGGATCAGGAACAGTGTGAGCAGCTGGACCAGAGAAGTGATTGTGCCCCTGGAAGCAGCACTGGGTTTAGTCCTGGGTTTAGTTTTGGGGCCCTTACACCAAGAAAGATGTTAAGGGTCTGGAGCTGATCCAGAGAAGCTGGCAAAGGGTCTAGAGAACAAGGCTGGTGAGGAGCAGTTGAGGAAATTTGGGTTGTTTAGCCTGGAGAAAAGGAGGCTGTGGGGAGACCTCATTGCTCTCTACAACTCCCTGAAAGGAGGTTGGAGTGTGGTGGGTGTTGGTCTCTTCTCCCTAGTAACAAGTGATAGAACAAGAGAAAACACCTTGAAGTGGCACCAGAGGAAGTTTTGGTTGGAGATTAGATTAAACTTCTTGACTGAAAGGGTTCTCAAACCCTGGCACAGGCTGCCCAGGGAGACAGCTGAATCCCCATCCCTGGAGGTGTTTCAAAGAGCCTGAGGGATGTGGTTTAGCTCCAGACTTGGTAGAGTTAGAGACGGATTGGACTGGATGATCTTAAGGGTCTTTTCCAAGCAAAGGGATTCTCTGATTCCTTTGTGGTAAAACAGCACAAGTGATCTCTGTATCATACTGTAGTCGAGAGGAAAGGAAATGAGCTGACTCACTGATGCTGACAGGAGCACACAAGAAATTGCCAGTTTCCCATGAGAGAGACAATATATTACATCTCTGTTCTCCTTAAAGGTGTTTAAGTGCACAGCACAGACACTCGAGTAGGCAATACGCCATTTTGACACAACCTGATGCAAAATTATTTTGAGTATTTTCACATTCCTTCACTACTACTTTAGGTTCAGAACAACTGAGATTGCCTAGCAATAGGACAGGAGGGAATGGTTTGAAGCTGAGGCAGAGCAGGGTTAAGCTGGATCTTAAGAAGAGGTCCTTCAGTGGTGAGAGTCTGGAATAGGTTGCCCAAGCTGCTTCCTCCCTGGAGGTGTTCAAGGTCAGATTGGATGAGACCTTGAGCAACCTGTTCTAGTGGGAGGGGGTTGGAACTGGATGAGCTTTAAGTTCTCTTCCAACCTAAACTGTTCTATGCTTCTAAGATGTCTGAGGTCTCTTTCAACCTAAGCCATTCTGTGATGATTCTATGATCCTATGAAACACTTGGCGATTTTTGGCTGGACAGCCAAAGATGCTTGGACTCATTTAGGGGTTCAGTGCTTGCCACCAACATCCAAGACATTCAAACTTAGTAATCACTTACAAAACCATCTCCACCCTTATTTCCCCAGTGCTCATGTTAAAGAACATTATTAGAGGCCCTGGACTAATTAATTGTGCTTTGTTTCATTTGGTGTGTCACTCCTCAGGACAGGCTCTTCAGAAGTGAGCATGGCCATGCAGCTAGCTGTGAAGATGAGAACTGTGTGTCCTTTCACATTTTCAGTATTTCTGTGACAATCCCTTTGACTAGGAGGTATTTTTAGGCTCTGCTAAAGCATGATTGACATTTCTGTTAATTCCTCAGCAGCATTAAAAGGCTGCACAGCACACTTAAGGGAAGATAAGAGACCAAGGGCCTGCTGATTATGTTAGTATCAATTGAGAGGAACTTCACTGAAGTTAGAGAATTACTCTGCTTCCCACCCAATGGGAAATTTGAATCTTTTCAGCCTCACAGTTACACATGATAGAGTATGGCTGTCGTTCCGCTTGCACTGGAGGTGCAGCTCCATTCAAACAACTCTGAATTCACACATATGACAGGGAGAGAGACCTGACTTGTTTAACCTGACAGCATCACTTCAGATTACACTCGCTAGCATTTAAAACCAGCTTTGATACCTCTCTCCAAACACTGGCTATAACTGATGTTCTGCTTGTTCTAGGTGCATGAATTGTGTTTATTTACAAACATTTACAACACTATTTGGATGTCACTATTAGGTCTGTTCAGCGTGGAGAAGAGAAGGGAGAAGGGATTTGGTGAGACCTTATAGTGGCCTTACAGTACCTGAAGGAGGCTACAAGCACACAAAGGGACTTTTTATAAAGGCTTGTAGTGATAGGATGAGAGGGAATGAACTGAAGCTTGAGGAGAGCAGATTTAGAGTGGAGATTAGGACTAAATTCTTCTCAGTGAGGGTAGTGAGACAATGGAACAGGTTGCCCAGGGAGGTCATGGATGTCCCCTCCCTGGAGATGTTCAAGGCTAGGCTGGATGAGGTCTTGAGAAAGCTGGGCTAGTGGAAGGTGTCCCTGCTGAGTGCAAGGGTGGGGGTTGGAACTGCATGATCTTTAAGGTTCCTTCTAACCTAAACCCTTCTGTGAATCTGTGGTGGGTTGGTTTGAGTCACTTCTGTGCCCCTGAAGTTTCAGGTAGAGGTTTATTTGCAGAGCAGAGCAGCAGTGCCAGTTCTTCCAGATGGCTCAGGCAAAAGCAGAAATGCCATTCCATCATGTCTCCTGTCAGTGTCTTTCAAGTCTTGCAAGATAACATCTCGATGTACACATACAAATGGAAACTATTTCCCTATTCTGTGTCTGGCTAAGAAAGCCTCTACCTGCTGTCACCTGCAGTCCTGCCAAACCGCTGCTGGGGAGGAGGTTTTTTCTTCCTCACCTATCACAACACAAACAGAACTGAGTTCATTAATTCTTGTTATATAATCCAGTTGAAAGAAAAAGATCTTGTCTGAACAAGATACATACATTTTGGCAGACAAGGAGTGTTCCAGTTGGGGTTCCCCTGTACCAGAGCAGCAGGAGACTAAAATAAACAGCAAACAAGCTGTAATAGTCATAGAATCGTTGAATTGTTTACACTGCAGATTATCTTTCAGATCTTTCAGGCCAAGCACTAACCTAACACTACCAAGTTGGCTGCTGCTAAACCACATCCCTTAGCATCACTTCAGCCATCTCCCTGGGCAGCCTGTTCCTGTTGATCACCCTTTCACTGAAGAAGTTTCTTCTGATACCCAGCCTAAACCTCCCCTGGGGCACCTTGAAGCCATCTCCCTTCATCCTATCACTTGTTATTAGGGAGAAGAGACCAACACACACCAACCTCTTTTCAGAGTCTTTTCTCCAGTCTAAACACCCCCAGTTCCCTCAGCTACTGCTCACCAGCCCTGCTCTCCAGACCCTTCACCAGCTTCATTGCCCTTCTATGGACCCCTTCCAGCACCTCAATGTCCTTCTTGGAGTGAGAGTCTCAAACCTGAATCCAAGACTCAATGTGAGGCCTCACTAGTGCCGAGTCCAGGAGCATAATCCCTTCCCTACTTCTGCTGGCCACAGTATTCCTGATCCAGGCCAGGGTGCTGGTGGCCTTCTTGGCCACCTGAGCACACTACAGGCTTGCCTTCTTCCGACTCCCAACCAACACCCTAAAGTCTTTCTCTGCTGGACAGCTTTCCAGCCACTCTTCTCCAAGCCTGGAGTGTTGCAAGGGGTTGTTGTGACCCAAGTGCAGGACTCAGCACTTGGCCTTGTTGGGCCTGATCCTGTTGCCCTTGCCTATCAGTCCAGCCTATGTAACTCCCTCTGTAGAGTCTTTCTACCCTTATGAGAACAAACTCCCACCAAACTTAGTGTTGCCTGCAAACTTACTGAACATGCCCTCAATCAGATCACTGATAAAGACACTAAGAACTGGAGACAGTGCTGAGCCCTGGGGAACACCACCAGCTGGATTGAACTCCACTAAGCACAACCAGCTGGTAACCTTTGGTTTCAAACATTAGCAATCTGTGAGTGCAGCAAGTGTAATTCTATCGGAAGCCATTAACAGTTAAAAATGGGAGCTCATTAGTATCACTGATTTGGCAACTTCAGAAGTCTTTGCTGTTTTTACACAGAACATGTCAAATTACTTGAAAGCTTAAGAATAGCACCCAAAAAAAAAAAACCAAAAACAAAAAAAAAACCTTTGTCCTGAAAGATGTCAGAATTTCTCTGCTAACTGCTGGTGCAGTTTAGCAGAAAGACAAATATTAGCATTATGAAGGCCTCAGCTCAGACTAGTAAAAGCCTCTTCTCAGTAACAGTGAGGAGAGTATCCCATCCATTCTGTAACATCCTGCTTTTAAATTATTCAAGAAATGGCTAGAATAAAGGAGACTTTTCAGAAAGGGAAGATAAGAGTTACTCACTACATGCAGCTACTGGCACTGAAGCAGTGGCTTTAGCTCCAGGACAAGCTAGAAATGCTAAGGATGGTCAGAAGAGCTGTGGATTTCACACAGCTTTCTCTCTTGGGCACACAACACTAAATTTATAGCACACCACACACAACTACTAGTTACAAGCCTAGCTAGAATGAGGTCAGCTAGTTGCAGAAAAGATATCATCTCCTGGGAAAGGAAAAGACTAAAGGCTTGGATTGTTAGGGGTTTGCTAAGAAGCAAACCCTAGCAACATTCCTGTTTCATGCAAAGATGCTGAGGTGGGGAAATTATTAGGAAGCATGCCAGAAACCAGGCTGACAAGATGGGGGTTGGACAAGATGACCTTTGAGAGTCCCTTCCAATTTAATGCAATCTGTGAATCTGTGCAATCTGTTCACTGATAACATGGGTGAGATACTGCAAGGTGAATGGTACCTGTCACATACTTGGATTCATCAGATGAGTAGTGTGTAGATACATGGCATAGAAAACTCTATTCCAACAGCAACAGGAAAGATTCAGACTTGGAAATAGAACTAAGTCAACTATTCCAAACCAGGAAAGCAGAAATAAGAGGTAGTTGGCAGCCTCGTAATGATTTAACAATTATTATTTCAAGGCAGAGATGTGGTGCTAAGGGACATGGTTTAGCACCAGGCTTGGTAGAGGTAGAGAATGGTTGGACTGGATGAGCTTAAAGGTTTTTCCCAACCAAAGCAATTCTCTGATTCTATGATTAATACAAAGGCTTTCTTATTACACTAAATAAATAAATACATTTCCATTGAATGTATTTTTTCCTTAACAGTTGGAGCCTAGAACACAGAAAAGAATGGGTTTTGCCATTTGGTGCAAAAGCAATCTCAGAGTATTTATAGTGCAGTAAATATCCATGACTCTTCCTCAAGAACACTTAGTGAGCCAGAAGAAAACTGGGAGAAGAGGGAGAAGTACACTTGGTGCTCAGAGCTTACCAGTGTGTTGGATACTGTCAGTATATAGCACACAAGCAAATCTGATTTCTGAGTACAGTCATCGTTATCTTGTCAAACCAGATTAATGCTTGGTGCCATGAAGAAGAGCAGACAGCAAGTTTGGCTCTCAGCTTTTGCCAGTAATGCAGAGATGTGGTGCTGAGGGATGTGGTTTAGCACCAGATTTGGCAGAGTTAGAAAATGGTTGGACTGGATGATCTTCAAGGTCTTCTCCAACCAAAATGATTCCATGATTCTAACTGCCCGTTTGAGTTCAGTGGCACTTTGCAGCCTATACTCCCATTCTGGAAACAGCAATAGATAACTCCCCAGAGAGAGAAACAGGCTGGATGGAGTGCCCAAAATACAGCACACTACTGCTGCCTTGCAGACTGCACTCTACTGGCAAATGGGAAGAATACCTGTCTGGATGGCTCCACCTAGAAGCTGCTGCATGTGCTTCTATTTGGGCTTGTATTGTAGCAGTCTAGCCCCCAGGCCCTCCTGGTACTATGAATGGGGGCTGGTTACAGCTGCATGAGTGCAAGTTGTTTCTCCTTTCTTCCTTGACAAAAATCTAGTCATTGCAGTAAACAGAAATGAGCAAACAGCCATTTAGTTCCAAACAGCAATCTGTCACTTACAGAATGTAAAACCAGACATAGTTTTCCATACCTTGGTTACTTGCTGTGTACTTTGATTAATTTCCTCCTACCTTACAGGTAGTGTCTTGCTAATACACCCTTGGTGGCAATTCTCTCTTCAAGCTACATTTGGCAGCCAGTTTAATTTAGTGCACAGGAGCATTAAATATCTAATTACTGTTGTTGATATGGCATAAAACAAACTAAATAATATGCATGGGTTCATAGAATAGTTTGGGTTGGAAGGAATCTTACAGATCATTTAGTTCCAAGCCCCCTGCCATGGGCAGGGACACTGAAAGGGGGTAAGAGTTGATTCTGATCTCCAGAACTGAGTATGCTTGTGGCCCAAACTGGAACAGACACCTTCCACTAGCCCAGCTTGCTCAAGGCTTCATCCAACCTCCAGGGAGGGAGCATCCACAACCTCCCTGGGCAACTTGTTGCAGTGTCCCAGCATTATTTTGGAAAACTTCTTTTTTTGCAGAGCTGTGATCTTTGCCAAAGGATCAAAAGCACATCCCAGTGCCACAGCCACCACAGAAATAGCAGTTACCAGTTTGAGGTGTCTATAAATGAGAGCACTCTGCACCATAAAGCACAAGAGACATGGAGAGGGGTAAGCACTTCATCGCACCATTGAAAAGAGAACACTGCCATCGTGGTGAAACACAAAACATCCAGAATTAGGGAATCAAAGTCCAGAAATTTACTATGACTTCTTTAAGAAAGAGCTGGAACACTCCCATTTAATCAGTACAGAATTGCAGAGGAATAGGATTAAAGCAATATTTGCCTAAAACACAACAAGCAATTGGATGAGGGAGAAGAGACAAAGCTTTTGAAGGATCTAGGCCACTGCCCGAGACAGGAATACCCAGGACTAGCTGCTCTAAGTTAGCCAGCTCTGCACAAGCACAGCCAGTACAGTGGGAAACACAACCCCTTTCCTGAAGCTGTAACTCAAATCAGGAAGTTTTGGAACAGGCCTGCAAAATAGCTTTAATGCAGTGGATCCTTGGTTCTGTAGGTGACGTTTAAGTCTAAACCAGAGGCAGAGGGGACTCTTGCTACCAAGGAAAGTCATAGTTACACAAAAGCCACCCATCCATTTTCACCAAGCAAGTTTGGGCTGATTGAACCACTGTGAAACTACAAAGAGAATGAAGAGCTCCAGGATACAGCTGATGAAGGGCTCTCAGGTCTGAGAGGGCCATTGATTCTTCAAGTGCCCCTGTAAAGGGTGACCATTGCTGTTCATCCAGGCATGGAGTCATGCACAGTTAGCACTGATCACTCAGTGAATAAGCTGAGGGTAGAGCTTGGACCTAAAGGTGTGGATAGAATCACAGAATCATAGAATGGTCTGTGTTGGAAGGGACCTCCAAAGGTCATCTAGACCAACCTCCTCTGCAGCAAGCAGGGGCATCCTTAGCTAGATCAGGATGTGCTCCTGTCTGGGCAGCAAAATAAGGTACTGCAAGCAGGCTGCCTCATAGTCTCCTAGAAGCAAACACACCCAAATCAGTGAATGGGAAGTGATGATGCAGAACCAAGAAGAAATAGGGTGCAGAATTTAAACTCTTTTACTGAGGGCTTTGCACAAAGTCAGCTGTCACTGTAAATTTCTTTATAATGAGGCCACACAAGTAGTTTTTCCTCTGTATTGTGTTGGCTTTGACCTATGTAGCACACCTCTTAAAAATGATCAACCTCTCTTCCAAGCACTACCTTGTCATCTAAGAAGAATGGCTGTAAAGAAGTGGGGAAGAGAGGGCTGGATTGAGGAGGGAAGGAAGGAAAGTGAGCTTACAGAGGTCTAAGCTGGATCAGAGCCACTCTCCAGCAGCCTGCATTAGTATCATGCCGTGCCACGTGAAAGAGAAAACACTGTTTAGCAATTGACGGTGAGGAGGTGGAGGCAGAAGGGAAATACAGATGGGCACAAAACTGCCAGCAACCTGTCAGATCTGAAAAGAGGGAAGTTATAAGGAGTGCATGAGGTGCAGAAGAACTTGACCTTTTTTATTTGTCCATTTTGGGTGTAGTGGAGCTATCAGAGAGGGAATAAAGTGACTGACACAGGATAAGGTAGCTGCATGTGTTCATGTCTCCATACAGGCAGCTACAAGAGCCCCACCAATGCCTTGGCTAAGATGATGAAAACAGGCCAGCAAGCAATGGCACATGAACAATAACATATTGGAATGCATCATGTACCTTGCTGGTAAGAGTCTTGATATGATGTAGATTCCAACATAAAGAAGGAATAAAGCTACATATATTTATAGCTCTAGACACCTAGACAGAATTCACTGCCTCTGGTTTGGGTAGCTTGTATGGTACAGACACCACCAAATCATCTGCAAAAAGTCCCAGAAGTAGATAGAGTTTTGCTTTGTACTTCAGGAACTCCAGCCTGTCTCTTACTTGGAACAGAGAAAGAAGTTTTTAAAAAGAAAAAGGAAGGAAGCAGCTCAGGCAGAGCAACAAGGGAATGATTTGCTTCCTCCCTCACTGCACGGAGGACCGATTAAGGGCAAAACCCCAGAAGCAAGAGGCAAGTGACTGAGGTGGGAGATGGCAGGAGGAGACAAGAGCATTTTCCTAGTCTTCTGTGTTTGAGAGCCTCAAACTCAGTCAGCTCTCTGCAAGAGCACATACAGGCAGTGAAGAAACTGATCTCATCAGGTGAGGAAATTCATTATTTCACTGCAAGGAAAAAAAATGTAAATGGATATAGTATGAGATAGTAGTAACTTGTGGTGCTACTACTCATAATGCACAGTGCCATTGAGAGAAGGAAAAAGAACACAGTGCACCAAGCCTTCAGAAACAGCTGAGAGAGTGGGAGTTCAGCTCAAGCCTAAGTTCCCCAGCACTCCAGTTTGCCCATGCAGGATGTTCCCAGTGTTCTGGCAGTGCTCTGGAGGGGCCAGCTGAAGCTATACTTAGGCATATGCCTGCGTTTGCACCACGTTACTGTTTTACTATCTCTGTGGAAAAGAGGAGAATGCTAGGCGTAAGTTTAACTACCAGCATTTTGCACTTCCCACAACTGCAAGGCTGCCAAGTCCCTGCCAGATGCCTGAAAAAAAATTGTGGATTGCTGGAGGGAGTCTGCACCCAGGAAGGTTCTGGGTTTTTTCTGGTTTTCTTTGCTCTCTCTCTCTGCCCCAGACAGCAGATGGTGGCATTATCATGGATGGATGATTTGTTAACAAGGATCTTCTCATGACTTCTCGACAGAAAAATCATGAGTGTGAGAACACAGGGCACACCAGGGTGACCCAGTGTATAAACTTTAAAAGAACAGTTTACTAGAAAAAAAAATCAAGGAAAAGAATTGTTTGCCATTGAATTAAATTCTGTTGTCTTAACTGTTGTAAGTTTACATTCACAGATTGGCACTGGGTTGGAGGTGACCCTCAGAGGTCATCTCCTCCAACCCCTGTGCAGGCAGCAGGGACACCTCCAACTAAATCAGGGTGCCCAGGACCACATCAAACCTGACCCTGAGTGTCTCCAGTATGAGGCCTCGACTGCATCCCTGAACAGCCTGCTCCAGTATTTCACCACTCTCATTGTAGAGAACTTCCTCCTAACATCCCACCTACATCTGCCCTGCTCCACTTTCAAACCATTGCCCCTCATCCTATTGCTACAAGCCCTTCTAAACAGTCATTTACCAGCCCATTACACCAAATTCTGGGGGTTTTATCAGGATTAATATTATTAAATCATCAAATTATCCTACAATTCCCTTGAATTCCTGATGTTCAAAACTTATGGTGGCTCCAGTAACATTGTGGGCAGGTAAACAGAATGGGGAATGTCTTTCTGATTTAGGGATCCTGAGCACTCAAAAAGGAATTGTCTGTAAACCTCTCAACTGCAAAGAACACTGAATTTTGTGAAAGTTAAGTTCAGAGCTCTGAGCCTATACAGTAAAGGCAGAAATATGGCTAAGAAATGCACAATGCTAAATGAT
Source organism: Eubucco bourcierii (assembly GCA_013396675.1). Lineage (NCBI taxonomy): Eukaryota > Metazoa > Chordata > Aves > Piciformes > Ramphastidae > Eubucco > Eubucco bourcierii. The sequence continues at coordinate 651,712 of VWZE01025431.1, read as the reverse complement.
TTCTTTTTAGGGGAAGCTTGCTGCTTGATGCCCAGAGCCTTTCCTATTGCACTTAAAGGCTCCCAACACTTCCTGTTTTTCTTTTTAACTAGATTTTCTGAAGCTTGCATTAAAAACTGCTAGAACAGCAAGCTCACTAAAGACCCAGCAATAGAACAATGAATGGGTAAGAATGTTGAGTAGTGGAGGGGAGCAGGGGGCAAAGCAGGCCAAGGAGAAGGTATTTTAAGGCAGTACAAATGTACTGCTACCATTTAACTTTTTTTTTTTTTCATATGCTCAATAAAACTGGAGAACAAAAGAGTAAGTTAAGCATCCTTCAGAGGACAGCTCACCTCGTGCTACCATGAAGCAAAAAGAGAATCAAAAGATAAGGTGGTCCAGGACTTCAGGGCAAGTAATACCCACTCCTCACCCCACTCCTCTACCCCCTTGATTCCTCTGGGTCTGTTCATATAGCTGTATTTCAGAAAAGTTGCTTGTCTGGGGGCATAAAGTTTTTGCTGTTTCCCACAACATGTACACGTGACACTTACCCTTTCTGCCCTTATAGTCTGCAGTCTGGCAACCAACCCTAGCAGGAATTCCGAACCTTGAGACCGAGGCCTCTATTATTGGGGGTTTTCTGTCTTCTTTCACTAAAGCTTTTGCATAATTAAAGCATCTTCTTGCAAGGAATAACTTCTGCTGCACTGCACTTTGAGAAGTTCAACCTTCTTCCCATCTCCATTCCTTCCGTTCCCCATCAAACCATGTTGGTAGATGCAAACCATTGGATTCAGGGAATCACTGACCAGGTAACCTTGTGTAACTTTTTGCCTTCTCCATATCATTTGCAGCGAGTTTGAAAAGCATCAACTCGAAATCAAGCATCCAAACATCTGCAATTAATATAATTACTGAGCTACACCGTTTCTGAGATGAAACCTACCTCTGATAGCTGTGCCACAGACTGTCTGATACATCCCAGCCATCCTCACAGTCAGAGCTAGGAATGTAACACTCCAGGTCTTGAGTTTGATCATGCTTCAGAAGTCAGTTGCAAGGTCTTCATGGCTGAAATATCAAACAGAAAATGGAGAGTGAAGAAATGAGCAGAAAGATAAGGCAGGAGGGGTAGGATCCTCAGGCCACATAGGTGGGGAAGCTCACCAAATTTTTGTGTAGGAATGAGTCACAAATTCTTCCCCAACTGATTCATCTCTAAACCAAGAGATTTTAAAGAGGACACATCCAGAACTCTCTGTGTTCTTCATGGGAAGCTGAAACTGGAGAAGAAAAAGAGATGATACAGAGGAGAGCCTGATTTTATTCATTACTGTGCTAATGTCAAGCACAACTAAGAGAATGTTCATTTAACATTTTGCCTTGTGAGAGCAGAGCAGAACTCATCACAAAATACAGACTGTTTGAGAATGAGTTGTTGCAGACTACACCTCCTTAAAATGCTCCAAAAGTAGAGATTCAGGTTAATTAGATCACTGCTCACATTTCATGCACTATTTGCTTCTTCAGCGCTGCTTTTGGAGCAGGGAATTGATTTTGTATTTCTTTCTTTATTTTCCATACCTTGTTTAGATGTAATTGATTCTGTTATTCTGAAACTGTGCAAAAGTAAGGAGGTAAAATAACAAGAGGGTGGAAGGTAAATGTAACAGCCCAGAATTCTCACAGTGCACAGCCCTGTCTGAGCACTGCTTGGGAGGGGCAAAGGGAGGCCATTAGAATGGGCTGCCCCAGAAGGTAGCGGAGTCCCTGTCCCTGGAGGTGTTTAAGAGGAGGCTGCATGAGGCACTTAGTGCCAGGGATTAGTTAATTAGAAGGTGTTAGGTGATAGATTGGACTGGATGATCTTGAAGGTCTTTTCCAACCTGGTTAATTCTGCGATTCTGTAATTGTTAAATCTTGAGCTATGCCATCATTACTTCTCTGTGCACTTTGAGAGCTGGGTTTGTATATTTAAACAATGGGAAACCAGTAGGAAATTACTTAGTGCTAATTATTATGTGCCTATGTCTTTGTTTAACCAAGCCTGTAAAAATTCAGTGGAGTCTTCATACATGAAGTTTTGAAAGCTTTTTCAGACTTACTGCATGGAAAAAAGGATATAGACCCAAATCAGGAGTTCTGCTGGAGGGCTGTGCTCATGCAGATAGCTAAAAAAACCTTCAAAGGGGAAAAAAATATATATAGACTTATAACCTTCTTCACTGTAGGTGGGTGCAGGAATTCTCCTTTTTCCTTGTTGCTTCTTAGTTGAGCTAATCACAGCTCACAGTAAACCCAGAGGGGAAAGCAAACCACTAAGCTCCTCCCATGGCACAATCTTATCCTGCTGCACAGCAGCGGTCTTGCTCTACGTGGTTACAGAGTGGAGAACAGCATGAGAATGGCCTCTACACCTCCCACATTGGGATGCCATGTTTATACAGAGAAAACAAGGAGGAGGTCATCTCCATGCCCTTTGCCTACACAGTCTATAGCTTTGCTTGCCCCAGAAGCGAGAGCAGACCTCTCAGTATTGTCCTCTGCTCTTTAACCATGCACACAGACAAGGGTTAGGTACACAGGGCCATGGAGGGGAAAGCAGACAAGGAGGGGAAATGAGCAAAGCATTTTCCCCTGGGGCCTTTCTTTTGGAAGGTCAAGGAGGCCTGACACGGGGTGGTACAAATCTCCAGAAACACAGTTGTGGATGCACTCAGCCTCCTCCAACTCCTGCAGAAGGGCTTGTGGGAACATTTTGCCCCTTGAAAGCAGCACAGCACAAATCTTTGGCAGCCTACTGCATGTCACAGCCGTGCTACCAAGGACAAAAATGTTAACCCCACTTAGCAGACTATGATCCTCCTGTAGCCTAAGTCAGCCTTGCTTGAGTCACTCTGCAACAGCTTAACTAGCACAGCAACAGGGCATCTGCTGAGTTCCTGTGAGTCTAACTCTTCTGCTCTAGAAAGTGATCAGGAGACAGCTTTGATTTCAGAGAAATCAGGAATAGCTCAGTCCTAGTGAAGCTTATGCTTCCAGCATACCCAATTGCAGTGGCTTCTTGGGCACTGCTTTTACTTACAGAATCATAGAAGGGGTTAGGTTGGAAGGAAACTTAAAGCTCATCTAGTTCCCACCCCCCTGCCATGGGCAGGGACACCTTCCACTAGAGCAGCTTGCTCAAGGCCTCAGCCAACCTGCCTTTGAACACTGCCAGGCTTGGAGCATGCACAACTTCTCTGAGCAACATGTTCCAGTGCCTCACCACCCTCATGGGCAAGAATTGCTTCTTCATGTCTCATTTCAATCCAGCTTCTCCCAGTTTTGGGCCATTCCCCCTCAACCTGTCATTCCATACCACTTTCAAAAGTCCTCCAGCTCTCCTGGAGGCCTCTTTCAAATACTGGAAGGCTGTTCCAAGGTCTCCTCAGAGCCTTTTCTTCTCCAGGCTGAGCAACCCCAACTCTCAGCCTGTCTTCACAGCAGAGGTGCTCCTGCCCTTTGATTATCTTGGCCCTCCTCTGGACCTGCTCTAACAGTTCCATGTCCTTCTTCTGCTGGGGACTCCAGAGCTGGACACAGCTCTTAGCTACCTTAACCCTAAGTACACTTTTGAGTTCACATTTCATAGATTTAACAGAAAGAGAGACTTCTTGTCTGAAGGACTACTTAGTGTTGTTAAGTTACTTGCCAAATTGTTGACTGGTCTATGAGGTAAAATATTTGGCATCCACAACTGGAAGAGACAATACAATCCATGTGCATCCTTTCAATAAACAATTGAAATGTGATTGGTTTACACAAGACAACATTAAAATGCATCCAAGCCTCTGTCTGGGTCATTAGAACAATTCTACTTTGATAGTCCTGCCCTTCACTGGCAATCAGACTTTTCTACTACTGTTCTTATTCCTGCAGATAAAACCTTGCCTCAGCATCCTGATGTCAGACGTGAACATCAGAGCAACAAACTTCCTTTAAATGACTCTTACAACATTCTCTACAGTCCCTTTTCTAACCTAGTTTACATTTTAAAAGCTCCTTCAAGCTTTTAACATCATAATGTTCGAGTAAGAAAACACAGTACAACAAAGATGAGTGACAAGCACAACATCAGAGAATAAGCAGGCAGTAAACAGATTTTTAGTGATTCTAAATTAGTTGATGCTTGTATTTCTTCAAAGAGTCTTAGATCATAGTTTACTTACTGAGAAAAAAGAAAATAATGGTTGGGCTCAATCATCTTAGAAGTCTTTTCCAACCAAAAGGATTCTATGATTCTATGAAAACATTCCTTCCTTGGATGGGGAAGAAAAAAATGTGTGTCTGATAGTTTTGCCTTCCCCTGGGATAGCAGACCTTGCAAAAGAAGGAATTTCTGTGGGTGTTGTTCTACCAAGATTTTCAGCAATCAGAAGAGCTGAGCTGGAGATTAGGAAACATTTTGTTCCTGCAAGAGTGGTCAGGCACTGGCACTGGCTGCCCAGGCTGCTGGTGGAGTCCCCATCCCTGGAGGTGTTCGAGAAACCTGCGGACATGGCACTTGGGGACATGGTTTAATAGCCATGGTGGTGGTAGGTCAATGGTTGGGCTCAAAGATCTCAGAGGCTTTTCCACCTAAAGCAATTCTGTGATTCTCTGGTGTTAACCTGGACTTGGGCTGTATCAAAATCAGATGAATTAGAGGTAGGTGCTGGTCTCCTCCCACAGGTGATTAGTGGTAGAATGAGAGCAAACAGCCTGGAGCTGCAGCAGGGGAGGTTTAAGCTGGACATTAGGTAAAACTTTTTCACTGAAACAGTGGTCAGGCACTGGAACAGGCTGCCCAGGGAGGTGGTGGAGTCACCATCCCTGGAGGTGTTTGAAGCTCCTTTAGATGTGGCATTTAGCAATATGGTTAAGTGGTGAACTTGGCAGAGTAGGGTTAATGGTTGGACCTGATGATCTCAAGGGTGTTTTCCAACCTGAATGATTCTATGATTCTGTGACTCCTAGCACTGGGACCTACCACATGCAGCCTGAGAAGAGTGTGGCCAGGACAACCTCAGTCCTTCTCTAACCTTGAAGAAATCTCTTTGATGGGCACACATGCCTGCTGCTTCACAGAATAACAGAATGGGAGGGGTTGAAAGGGACCTCTGGAGATCACCAAGTCCAACCACTCTGCCAGAGAAGGTTCACCTAGAGCAGGCTCCCCAGGATCACATCCAGGAAGGTTTTGAATGACTCCTGAGATGGAGACTACCACCTATCTGGGCAGCCTGGTCCAGTGCTCTACCAACTTCAAAGTAAAGTTCCCCCTCATGTTTAGGTGGAACTTCCTACATTCAAGTTTATTCCTGTCACTGGGCAGGCACCACTGAAAGCACCTACATTTGTAGAAAGAACACTGGGAACTAAGTGTCCTGTGTAAAGAATGCCACAGAGCATGACTGTAGCTGCAAAGACAAAGTCACTGCAAGTTTCAGAAGTGATTTCAGGGCAGTTGAGTCAGCAGCACAAAACATTCATCTCAGCCAGTGTGACAGTTTACCAAACACGAGTGCAGATTAGTCTAATTAAAATGAATTTACCAATTTAAGGGTTGGTTTTAAGTGCACTTTTCTCATGAGGACAAGCCCACTTTCTTGGAGCACTGCCCACATTTCTCACACTTGGACACTTTGTTCAGAGCAGACATAACATTTTGATACTGTAGAGCACATAGGATGGAGCTGCAGCAGTTTGTCATGGGTGGGCTGCTCCTCGCCCACTTGAGTTAGACAGGTTTTGGAGGACTTGCAAGAGCAGCAGAGAGCTTCTCTGGTGATTAATAAGCACAGAGCATTGTTCAATCTCCCAGGAAACGATGCTGTTTGAGTCGGGCATGCTGTGATGGAATGGCAGTTGGATCAGCCCTGTCCTTTGTTCCACTGTCTCCTATCAGATGTTTAGGAGCCACCACCACTTCTGCTGCTCTCAGGTGATTGTCACTGCACCACCCAGACCTCCATGATAAGCAGCAGCCCTGGTGCCTTTTTTCTCCAGAAGTGCTTGAGATTTGTGATCTAGCAGCAGTAACAGTCTTCAGTTTCTCCTCTACCAGTCACCTTGCCTAACATCTACAGTCAGCAGTCAGGGATCTAGCTCAGAGAACAGCAGGGAACAGTGTCAAGCATCCTACTAATATTTGCTGGTTCCTTATATTCCACATCCACCATGAGCCTGTTTTACAGAATGATAGAATGGTTTTAGTTGGAAGGGACCTTAAAGATTATCCAGTTCCAGCCACCCTGCCATGGGCAGTGACACCTGTCCCTAGACCAGGTTGCTAAAAGCCTCATCCAGCCTGGTCTTAAACAATTCCAGGGATGAGGTGTCCACAGATTCTCTGGGTAACCTCTTCCAGTGCCTCACCAGCCTCATGGGCAAGAATTGCTTCCTGATGTCTCTTCTCAATCCAGCTTCTTCCAGTTTGAAGCCACTGCCCCTCATCCAGTCACTTCATGCTGCTTTGCCAAAGGTCCATCTTCAGCTACCTCAGAGGCCTCCTCCAACTACTGGAATGCTGCCCTAAGGTCTCCCTGGAAAGGAGAGGTAAGGCGTGTATCATGCGAAGGTGCACTTCACACTGGGCAAAAACCCAAAGAGTTTACTTCTGGGAACAAGCCAATGCTGGTAAACTGTCCCCAGGACTGTTTGCTGCAGGCTCATTCAGTAGCCTCTAAAACCCTGCATTCATGGCTCTGTACTTCTGCCACAGATGCAATCAACTCACTTCCTAGTCACCCCTGCTACCTACCCATCTTCCCTGGACTACGACTGCTCGGATGTGACACAGAGTTTCCCTTTCTATCACTCAGGAAGTCTAAAAGCACAGGTGCATACAGTGGCTTGTCCTTTTAACACAGCTACTGTCAACCCTACAGGTACACAAAGCAACCTCAGCCTCCTTGCAGGTGTCTTTCCCCCTCCCCCCCTCCCCCCCCTTCAAGACATAATAACCTCTTGTGCCTCCCATTAAACACTGGAGAAGTACATCTTTGCCCATGGTAGAAAGCAGGATTATTGTTTGACTGTTTCAAGACTCATCAGTTCTCATTCTCTGGTTCCCATGGAAACTATCCCCAGTGAAGTTTGAGAGGGGCTGTGTGTGCAGCAGAAATGCTGATAATAATGGAGAGAATTAAGTTTCTGCAGGGGAAAATATTAAGTCAATTTTCAAATGCTGGCCAGGTGTTGGATGGCAAATCATCTGCTAGCTTCATTTCTGCCAAACACAAAAGCAGAAATGAGCCTTTTGCTACACTGACTTAGAGTTCCTAAGATTTTCAGGGCAGAAAGGTACCAGACTGAAAAAGTGACCAATGCAATCAGCATCCAGTAAAGAATATGCCTGAATATAGGCTGAAATTAGGCCACTAATAGAGAGATGTTTTCTGGGAGATTTTGTATCTGATTTTATGGGTAAAATTCTGCCAGCAGAGCTACTGCCAGACTCTTTCACTGAACCTCTACTATACATCAATGTAATGAAGTAAGAAATAATGGTTTAGGGTTGGAACTGATCCAGCATCCTCAATAGAAAATTCATAGAATCAGGGAGTGGGTTGGGTTGGAAGAGATCTTAAAGACCATATAGTTCCACCACCCCTGCCCTGGGCAGAGACACATTCAAGTAGACAAAGTTGCTTAATGCTTCATCCAGCCTGGCCTTGAACACTTTAAGGCTTGGAGCCTCCACAATTTCTCTGGACAACCTCCTCCAGTCCCAGAAGGGACAGGAAAATGAGCAAAGGCACTAAGCTGGGCCCCTGCTCAGTCCAGCAGAGAATTTAAACATCCACATTATCGTACAGCAGTTCCCAAAACACAAACTGGGCAGCGGCAAGTGCACCTCCCACTTCAGTCTGAAACCTTCCTAAGTATTCTGCTTCTGAGCAAGCACAAAATGAAGCATCCTGGCAGCTGTGTCACTTGCCTGAAGTTCCACCTCAACATCAGGAAGAATTTCTTTACTGTAAGGGTTCCAAAGCACTCGAATAGGCTCCCCAGAGAGGTTGTGGAATCTCCTTCTCTGTAGATTTTCCAGCCCTGTCTGGATGTGTTCCTGTGTGACCTGTGCTAGATTCTCTGGTCCTGCTCTGGCAGGGGGGTTGGACTCAAAGATCTCCAGAGGTCCCTTCCAATTCCTAACATCCTGTGATCCCAAGTGTCACTGAGGAGCCCAGTACCTATACTCAGAACATACCCAGCTACAGCAGAAGCCCAGAGTGCTTCACAGCCTGAAGACCTGAAAGTTTTCTCTTAAAACACAGAGACAAACAAATTGTTTCAAGTATTCATTTCCACACAGCATCCTGCTGGGTTTTGGAACATTGACTGTGAAAAACAGGAGAGTCTTATGTTAAATGTCTTTTCAGCTAGAGGACATTGCTCTCCAGCCTCCTCTCCCTGTCTCCTGCCTCAAAAACATGCTTAAATACCAGGCTGGAAGGTAGACTGAGCAGGAGGAAAGCAGCAGAAGACATGAAGGAGTGTGTGCTTACTCTATGAGTAGTTAGGGTTGTCACCTCAATGACAAAAACATAGATTGTGTCCCTTGGAACTAGTTTTGGAGTTAAGCTTGAAATGTACAAACAAGTCTGGAAGCCGGGGGTGGAATCTAGAAGTTATCCCTCCCTGCCTGGAAAGCCAGGCCAGGAGTCATTCTCCTCCCAGCCCCAGGACTGCTGCATTCCTCCCAGCCTACTCACATACCCTTGGCAGCACTGCTCCCATCCGGGCTCCTGGGCAGCCTCCTTGGTAGGGCACTCCCCTCGTGCCTGGGAGATGGAGCTTGATTGGGCACTCCCCCCAGGCCTGGGAGATGGAGCCTGATTGGGCACTGCCCCCAGGCCTGGGAGATGGAGCTTGATTGGGCACTCCCCCCAGGCCTGGGAGATGGAGCCTGATTGGGCACTGCCCCCAGGCCTGGGAGATGGAGCTTGATTGGGCACTCCCCCCAGGCCTGGGAGATGGAGCCTGATTGGGCACTGCCCCCAGGCCTGGGAGATGGAGCTTGATTGGGCACTCCCCCCAGGCCTGGAGCTTCACCATGCCCAAGGGAGCAGCAAGCCCTGGTGAGCTTTACAGGTTAATGCTCAGCAGCTGATTCAGGTGTGAGGGGTGCAAAGAAGAGGGAAACCACTGGGCTTGGTGGCTCTGCTTTGCTGGGGGTTTTGACATAAAAGCCATAGAAGAATAAAGCATGGAGCAGAGAACAAGCCTTGCATGGAGTGTCAGGAGAGGCAGTGTGCCAAGGGAAGGAGGTGCCTGTTGCCCGCACAAAGCTAATGCCAAAGCTGCAGGAGGCAGGATTTCAGAGACATCCCCGTTCTCACGAATAGGCTCAGAGGAGCTTCCTGTTGAGAATGTCCACACTTCGAGGTCACTTTTTCCCCTATGCAGCATCCATCACCCCAGCTGTTGGACAGAGGTGCTTGGGATGCCAAACACCTGAAAGGGATTCATTTTCCTTTTCTGCACTCTGTTAGAGCCAGCCTTCAGCCTCTGTGGACCACTGATTTCCATTTAGGAGCAGACAGACAGTAAGCTTTCTGTTGCACAGGGGTGGCCTGGATAAAGATCCTGAAGATTGAGATGCTCAGATCCTACAGTAATGAGGGAGGTGGCACTGGATAAACCTCACAGAGGTAAGATCCACGTCTGAAATCTTACCTATGCAGAGAACAGATTGAACTGAGAAGAAGAGAGTCATACAAAGTGATCCCAAATGATTAGGATATTGAGTTGGTTAAAAGAGACTGACCAGCCAACACTGTGGGAGGAAAACATCCCTAGGGGCAATTAAAATCACCACAAAATCTGCACAAAAGCGAAAAGCAGCAAACCCACTCTCATTGTTCTCTCCCAGCTCCGCTGCCTTCAAACAGGGAAGACAATAACAGCCTTGGCCAGTACTTACCCCTCCATGGTGGTGCAGCACAACTATGGAAAGAGGAATCACAAGGAGCTGGCACAACCAAAATGAGGTATAATTTTTTTATCCCTGGACTGGGGAGGGGAAGAAGCAGATGAACAACTGCAGAAGTGAAAAGCTTTGGCATAAAGCAGAGTGGGGCTCAGACTGACCCTGCTGCTAGGGCTGCCTGGAGAAAGAGAGTTCTGCATGACAGAAGCTGAGATTTCAAAAGCTGGCTTGAAGCCAAACCCAGACAGAATTTTCCAAGCTGATGGTTTCCAAACATGACTTCTGGAAAATAAGCAAGATGCTTGATTTTCCATCAAGCAATGATCCTGGAATACAAAAGCAGCATTTGTTATAAAAGCAGAGAATTCAGACTTTAGCATCAGAATTCTCTATTTTTATCAATGCCATTTCAGCCAAATCTACACAATTTGCTGAAGCATTCTAGGATAACTGCACTGCCTGATTAAATGCTGTCTGAAGTTTCTGTCCTTACCTAGTCATAAGTAACATACATGATGAAAACAGAATCACCAAAAAGACAGGAAATGGATGTAGATGAAATAAAAAATAAATGAAGGAATTAAAAAAAGAAAAAAAAAAAAAAGGAGTTTTGAAGATATGAGAATGAAATGAGATTCTGCTACTTTGCTCTGCTGAGACCTCGCCTGGAGTACTGTGTCCAGCTCTGGAGTCCTCAGCACAGGAAGGACATGGACCTGGTGGAGAGAGTCCACATGAGGGCCATGAGAATTACCAGGGGGCTGGAACACCTCTGCTAGGAGGACACGCTGAGGGAGCTGGGGGTGTGCAGCCTGGAGAAGAGAAGGCTCCAGGTAGAGCTAACAGCAACCTGCCAGGACCTGAAGGGGCTGCAAGCAGGCTGCAGAGAGACTGTTTGCAAAGGAGCAAATAGACTGCAGTTCATCAACTTTAATTGTCTCTTTCTCACACTTGTGCTGAACTGCCTCTTCTTTATCACTGTGCCACAGGAACATCATTTCAGCCCAGACTGATAGCAGAGCCTTACTCTTGTAGATACGAGAAGTCACAGACTGAAACCTGGAGACAGTAGATCTAAGATTTCCAATCCCCACTTCCTTCAGGCACAGAAATACATTTGGGAAGGTGCCCATTTCTTAACTGAGTCACCTAAATTCTGGTTCGTATGTAGAAAAAAATACAGAAAATAGAATGGATGGATAAAAATAAGCTCAGTCTGGGAGAACCCAGGATTTCCTAACGTTCACCACTGTGACTATTCAGAGCTGCTCAGCAGAGGCCCCGCTTTGGAAGCCTAAGGTTGCCACCTTTTGGAATTGCATGTGAAGTGTGTGGCTCCCACGCAGAGCCTCTTGGTGAGGTCAGGAAACAGCAGCAGCTTAGAGAAGGAAAGTTTGTATCAGACAAATTGTGTATACTGATAACAAGTCTTTACCTCAGAGTGTTTCAAGGAGTAGCAGCACCAGATTGCAGAAGAAATTTCCATGCTTTTCTTGTCAGCAGCACTTACCTTCCAGAGAAGGGCAACGAGGCTGGTGAGAGNCATCACGGAGGAAAAGTTGATCATGGTTCTACAGGTCACTGTGAGGGATCCCAAACAGCCTGTGCCTGATGTGGAAATAAGAAAATCACAGAATCATAGAATTGTTTCAGTTGAAAAAGCCCTCTAAGATCATCGAATCCAATCATCAACCCAACACTACCATGGCCATTAAACCATGCGCCAAAGTGCCACGTCCACAGGTTTCTTGAATGCCTCCAGGGATGGGGACTCCACAGCCTCCCTGGGCAGCCTGTGCCAATCCCTGAACACTCTTCCAGCAAAGAAATTCTTCTGAATATCCAACTTAAACCTCCCCTGGCACAATTTCAGACCATTTCCTCCTGTTCTATCACCTGCTAGTAAGGAGAAGAGACCAAACCCCACCTGGCTCCAACCTTCTTTCAGGCAGTTTTAGAGAGCAGTGAGGTCTCCCCCCAGCCTCCTTTTCTGCAGACTAAATACCCCCAGTTCCCTCAGCTGCTCCTCCCCAGCCCTGTTCTTCAGACCCTTCACCAGCTTTGTTGTCCCTCTCTGGACACACTCCAGCACATCAGTGTTTTCCTTTGAGTGAAGGCCCCAAACCAGAACCCAGCAAGCGAGGTGCAGCCTCAGCAGTGCCCATCCTGGTGAGGACTCCAAAAGCACTGCTAGAGTAAGTCCAGCAGTTCTGGGGATGGAGTGCTGCTGGAAATGGCTTTCAGTATTTTGCCATTTATGTTTGGGTGAGGAAAGAGCCTGCAGAAGTCACACACTGGCTGACACTGTAATACAGAAACCCCTCAGCTCCAGCAGGCCATTACTAATGATTTATGCAGCAGTGTCATTAGCATCCTGCCTTTCCACCACAACTTGCTACTCAGCGACAGTGAGAAAAGTTCCACAACAAGCTGACCAAGGCTGCACAGTGTCCTACACAAGTTGCAGCTGATACTGAGTAAGAGAGATTGAGAGAGAGGAGTTTTTATTTGTTGTGCAGTTCAGTCATGCAGGCAGAGAACAAGTGGTTACTATTCTTTCAGAAAAAAGGGAGCATGTCAGGATTGCCAGGAAGGCCTCAGTGGCTCACTTAATGATCTGCACAATCTCGGTTAAGAGCTGGAAATATTTTAAGTTGCATTTGAATGTCAGTAGGGACAATGCAAAAACCTCTTTGTGGGGGCTACTGCCTTCTAATACCTGAAGGCATCCTAGAGGAAGGCTGCAGAAGGATTTTCCATAAGGGTGTCTAGCAATAAGACAAGGGAGAATGGTTTGAAGCTGAGGGAGAGTAGGGTTAGACTGGATCTTAGGAAGTCCCCAAAGGGGATGTCTCCAGGCTGAACACCACCAGCTCCCTCAGCCTGTCCTCATAGCAGAGCTGCTCCAGCCCTAGGATCATCTTTGTGGCCTCCTTTGGACTCGCTCCAATAGCTCTGTGTCCTTCTTATGCTGGGGACACCAGAACTGGAGGCAGGATTGGAGATTGTTCTTGATGCTAACTTATAAAGCCAAAGCTTTGCTAAAGTGTTCCAAATGTTCAAATCAGAGCCATTAAAAAGGAGATGCTAATACAGAGGCTCTGGCAGAATGATTGAATACTCTCATGAAATGGCTGCATCAGAGTAGGAAGTTGGAGTAAAAGTGAAGATTCCTTGCTTGGTTTTGTTTCTTTGGTATCCACACACATCCATGAATCAGGGAGATCTCTTAGAGAGAGAATCCACTGTATTCTGTGACTGTTCCCAAGGTTTAAAGCTGCAAGAGAAGAGTGACTGCCACACCACTACCACTTGGAGTCAGGTGTTACTATGACTGAGCAGTAAATGGCTGGTGTGAGCTCTTCCTGCAAGCTGGGCTCTGTCTCATCACACTGGGACAGATTTCCTAGGCTTTGTGCTTACACAAAACCCCTCTGCAAGCCAAACACTTCTGTTACATGATCGTTGAAGGTTCTTTGTACCTAGGTCCAAAGTGTAAGCAAGAAAAAGACAGAGAAATGCCAATTAAAAGCCAAGACTTGCTGTGTTACACCTACTTAAATATCAGGATCTTTGGTCAGGGAATCATAGAATCATATCCAGCTCTGTTCTACTCTGCTTACCACCTGACTGTTTATAATCTCACAGCAGTTGTCCCCATTTAGAAGCACTTTTCTGTGCTTTTACAGCTCCAACATCCTCCTGTTTGCCAGAACAACACATCTACCACTTTGTACTCTTCTCTCCCACCATTCAGAGTATTTTGCCAAGTCCTGTTGATTCCCCCTTTACAACATGTCCTTGAAGCACAATCAAGTCCTTTTTCTCACTCCCTGCAGTTGAAACCTTTGACTAAGCTCTGATCATATTTTTTTCAGAAGTTCCTAAGCTACTGCCACCTCCTCTCTTGCTTTCTCTAATTCCCACTTGGTACTGCCACAGTTGCTAAGATCCCTTTCCACATGAGCATTCCCTCTTATAAACCACAGAATCATTTCAGTGGGAAAAGCCCTTCAAGCTCATCCAGTCTAACCATTCTCTTACTCTACCAAGGCTGAGACTAAACCATGGCCCTCAGCACCACAGCTCTGCCTCTTGGAAAGAACCTCCAAGGATGGGGATTCAACCACATCCCTGGGCAGCCTGTGCCAGGCTTTGAGAAACTTTTCAGCCAAGAAGTTTCTTTTCATGTCCAATCTAAAGCTCTCCTGGCACAACCTGAGGCTATTTCCTCTCCTCCTGTCACTTGCTCCTGAGGGGAAGAGACTGACCTCAGTAGCTTCCTCCATCCTAGCAATCAATACTCTCCATTTTTGCTTATCCTATCCTTGCTAGTATTCCTGATTTGGCTTTTGATGCTACATTCAGCTGCATTGGCACCTCCAATGTCTAACTCCATTTTGGCACTGGCAATGCAAAATCACTTCCTACCCACTGCAGCAAACTCCCACTACTTCCTTCCCAAGACATATCACTACCATCCATATCACCATTCCACACACATCCTTCCAGGAATATTTTATTTGCCCAAGAAAAGTGGAGTTTGGGTATTCCTGAATCAAACAACAAGAACTTCTGCACAGCCTGGGTGACAGGCACACATTAGAACTTCACAGGGAACTAAATCCTGTAATTTCTAGTTTAATGCAGCTGATCTGCTACAGAGAGGTCCTCCTACACAGCAAGATCTCTCGTGCAGAGATTTGTCTTTGTTCTGCCACTTTGCTGAGAACCTGCATGTCTTTAGTTTGTGGGATATTTATTCCTCTTAAAAGCAAAGTAACTCCCTTCCAAAAGTACAAACTATCCTTCCTTCTCTCCCCATCAAAAAAAAAAGCTAATCAACAAAGCTCTAATTAAGCTGAAGTCCTTGAATCATTAGCTTTGCTGGCGGCAATATTTTTACAGCTCAGGGGATGGCACGTGCTTAAAATGGAATGCTGCCTTGACAAGGAAAACCTTCAGACAGACAATCTGAAGTGGCTAGGCCCTTATAAAATTGTGTATTCAGAGTAAAACACAAATGTGTTTTCCTGTACTCTAGTGAAGCTTCTAGAAGCTTTCAGCTTTTCAGAATATTTCAGCAACTGACTACTTGCTGCAGGCATTCATTAAAAGGTCAAAGCTAGCACAGCACTGACAGGTCTCTCCTCAAGATGCCAGCACAGGCACAAACCTGAGAGACTCCGATGTCACTGGGAAATCTTGATGTGGCCAGATGGTTTGGTTACCCTTAAGAGAAGGAGGAAGGGAGAACAAGGCGGGACAACCCCCCCAAAGCTTTTAAAAGCAGCCTGGAGGGCACAGGCATCCACAGATAGCAAAGGCAGGCTAGGGTTGTCACTGTGGTCTGGGAAACAGCCTCTAGAGGAATAAAAGCAGCTCCTGCTCCTCTCCTTTGCCTTTTGAGTTTTGCAAACCAGAGGCAAGTGTGCTACTGACAGCTCAGAAGTCATCCCAGGTGACCTGTGATGCATGATGAGAGAGAGAGAGACCCCAAACTAAGTCCTGACTAAACCAAGCAACTGTGAAGAGCCAAGCACTACCAGTGTGTGCATGTCTGCAGCACTGACCTGTGTCTGTGAGCACACTGAAGGTGGTCAGCATGGTCCAGCCCACACTCTGCACTGAGCTGCTTGTACTGCAGACCCTGGTTACCTTGCCTGCCCTAGGCTGGCTACTCAGCCATCAGCACAGAAGCAGGATTTAAACTCAGAAAGGCTGTGACAGTTCATCACGTGGCAGAATGTAGCTAGAATGAATTCAGCTGTATGGTACTGTGTTGATTTCTCTCCAGAGCTCATCATTACCATACCACACATAACACAGACAAAACCAAAGACCTTCCTTTAAAATGGAAGCTTGGTGGCAAGAGAGAGCACAAGAGACTGCACACAGGTAAGCAGCAGAAAGGACTAAGCACTGCTCTCCACTTTGTGCAGGAAAGAGCAAAACTATTTCTGCAGGCACATGGTGAAGACAGCAGTGTAGACTTAATACAGCACAGACACTACCTTGCAGAGTAAAAGAAGGAAGAGACTGACAGAGTAAAAGAAGGAAGAGGAACCCACTATTAAATATGGGAATATTATTTTGAACCTCTCTGTGCTAAAATGTTATACGTCAATTAAGGCTGAGTTTTAAATGTTTGAAAAGAAGCCACAGAATCATAGAATCAGTCAGGGTTGGAAGGGTCATCCAGTTCCAACCCCCTGCCATGGGCAGGGACACCTCACACTAGATCAGGCTGTCCAGAGCCTCATCCAGCCTGGTCTTAAACACCCTCAGGAATAAGGCTTCCACCACCTCCCTGGGCAACCCCTTCCAGGCTCTCACCACTACAATGGTGAAGAACTTCCTCCTCCTGACCAGTCTGAATCTCTCCACCTCCAGCTTTGCTCCATTCCCCCTAGTCCTGTCACTCCCTGATAGCCTAAAATGTACCTCCCCTGCTTTTTTGTAGCCCCCTTCAGATATTGGAAGGTGACAATGAGGTCACCTGGGAGCCTCCTCTTCTCCAGACTGAACAGCCCCAACTCCCTCATTCTGTCCTCATAGCAGAGCAGCTCCAGCCCTCTGAGCATCCTCATGGCCCTTCTCTGAACACACTCCAGCATCTCCACATCCCTCTTGTCCCAGGGGCTCCAGAACTGGATGCAGTACTCGAGGTGGGCTATCACCAGAGTGGAGTAAAGAGGGAGAATCACCTCCCTCGACCTGCTGGCCACACTTCTCCTGATGCAGCCCAGGCTCTGGTTGGCCTTCTGGGCTGCAAGTGCACACTGCTGGCTCATGTTGAGTTTCTTGTCCAGCAGCACCCCCAAGTCCCTCTCATTAGGGCTGCTCTCCAGTCACGGAGAGGCAAAAGTCAGATTGGAGAGGAGGATATGCCTATGCTAAACAGAGACTCAAAACAAAGCTTCAAAATAATTCAGAGTTGCTGTGGGACATGAAGGCCTTGCTCTACAGCTCAAACATGCAAAACATTCAGCATGCCAGCAAAACCTACCCATAATACGAAGTGAAGAAGCTTTTTGGCAGATAATTTGTTTTGCAGGAGAAAATGGCACGGATCAAGATTTTCATTGTGCAGAACAATGAAACTCAGCCCCATTTAAAATCCAGATCTGCTAACAATGCATAAACTATAGAAGTGACAGGTCACGACCACAATTTGCCTTAAAATTCTGTACTAATGCTGTGCTTGAGTTCAGGCTCTTGGAAATGACTTTAAATCAACAGACAGCTAGGCTCTGCTGGAAAACAATATGAAAACACTGCAAAGAGCTCCTACAAATGGCTTATAAACCCCTAAGGAACCTATTAGAGATCTGATTTGGAACTGCTACATGACCACACTTGTGAAAGCAGGACCGTCAGGCACTAATGGTGGTTAGTGGTCAGATTTACTCACCTGGTGTCCTTGTAAGAATTTACAATGCTCAGCTTTGGGCATAAAAATATCCAGAAAAATGAGATGTGAGAATACAGGTTTGCAGAATCCAAAAGCTTTGCATGTGTCTGAAGGCAAGCCCAGGAAGCTGCAGCTTATTTCCATGGGATAATTATAGGGGCAAATCTTGAAGAGTCAGAAGACTCCTTCTACTGCAGACTCCTCCTTCTGTTGCAGAAAAAGCTGAGCAGATGAATTTTGAGCCCAACAAAGCTGAAGCAGAACACGCCAGCAGCATGTATGGAAAGGAGCAGACCCAAAAATATGGCTATTAAAAAAGCTTTGCCAAAGTTTCAGTCTTGCAAAAACCCTTCTAAGTGTAAAGATCACACCAGACTTCTACATCATCCCTTCCTTCTCCTTCTGCCTGTTATTAACATCATTCCCAGTTTGTGGTTGCCATGCTCACCTTCACTCAGGAGATAAAAGCATTACTTACAGTCTACTGCAATAATGATCTTCCTCATCTGCCTTGGATCCTTTACCATCTGTCTGCCCAAGGCTGGTAAATGAAAATCTTGAGATGTGACTGCCCAGAAACACACCAATGCAGTAACTCTTTGGGCCTCCAAACTGGCAATTATCTAATTTCCCAGAGTTCTAAATTCTCAGTTCCTACTGAAATCTATGAAAGTAGCAAAGGACAAGACCCTGCACAGGCTGTTCCTTCCCAGTCATGTCTTCTTTCTCTGATCACCTCCCTTCAGCAGGCTGATTCTCCACCTCTCCAGAAGAAACACTGCATCTCAATAACTCTTTATGTTAGATTTTCCCCCTCATGATCTGTGACAATTTCATCAGCTGAGAGGCTTGGCAACTGCCAGTTACTTATTTTGCCAGTCAGACACCACCACAACACAGTGACAGAGTGGATTTGGGAGTAAATTCTCCTACCCAAAATAAGACTTGCCAAAAGACTCCATAAGCAAAGACAGGGCAGATGAACAAGAGTCACCTGAGCCGAGTCTTGTTTGGATGTGCCATCTCTCCTGACAACTAAATACACCTGGCTCCCTCGGTACTTACTCTCTGGGGAACAAATGTTCATGTTGCATAGGACTGCAGGCTGTTAGGGGTTGGAAGGGACCTCTGGAGAGCTTTGAATCCAAAAACAGGACAATAGAATCTAGCTCAAGTCACACAGGAACACATCCTGACAGGCCTTGAATGGCTCCAGAGGAGATGACTCCACAATCTCTCTGGGCAGCCTGTGCCAGTGCTCTGTGAAACTTACAATAAAGAAGTTCTTTCTCACGTTGAGGTGGAACCTCCTGTGCTGCAGTTTCCATCCATTGCCCTTGTCCTACTCCAGGGCACAAATGAACAGAGGCTGTCCCTGTCCCTTCCTTCCTGACCCCCAGCCCTCAGATATTTACAGACACTGATCAGATCCCCTCTCGGTTTTCTCCTCTCCAGACTAACCAGCTCCAGGGTTTTCAGCCCTTCCTCATCAGGCAGTGCTGCAGTCCCTTCAGCATCCTCATAGCCCTCCCTTGGACTCTCACCAGTAGATCCCTGTCCCTCTTGAACTGGGGAGTCTGGAACTAGGCTCCAAATTGTACCAGGGGAGGTTTAAGTTGGACATTAGGAAAAATTTCTTCTCTGAAAGGGTTCTCAAAGCCTGGAACAGGCTGCCCAGGGAGCTGGTGGAATCACCATCCCTGGAAGTGTTTGAAAGATGTGTAGACACAGTGCTAAGGCACATAGTTTAGCACTGTCTTGGTAGTGTTATGTTAATGGTTGGGCTCAATGATACTAAAGGTCTTTTCCAGCCCAAACCTCAACACTGCTTCACTCACTGCTGCCTGGCAGTGCCCTAAAGCAGGACAGAGGGGTAGACATGGGCCATTTGTAGATATAAAGAGAATGAAGGTTCTCCTGTAATGTTGACAAGAACCTGTTTCAGGTGCAGTAGTGGCTGAAAAGCCAGAAGTGCTCACAAGTGTGCAGCTATAACCTCTGTAAGCAGCCCAAAGCCACTGACACTGAGTGCTTCTGGCTATGCAAGTGCTGGATCAGCACAGCAAAGTTGCCTGTGGGCTGTTTCAGCTTACAGAGCATTTCTGATTTCTTCCAATTCCTTTTTTTCCCCCATTTGTTCTTGTTTATGACTTCCATATTTGGATCTCTCTGACCTTCTGTCTCTGCACACATGGTATTTTCCAAAATAAAAGCCAAATTCTTGAGAAAACTCCCACATTACATAATTGAATCTTCTGAGCTCCTCTTAACCATTTGTAACCCCAGGAAGGGATAAAATACACAGGCTACATTGGCCACAAACACAGCTTGCAACAGCCTATTTCTGTTCAGCTCTGGAAGTTGATTTTGAGCAATGTACTTTGTTTCAATAAACATCTGTTGGATGTGTTTCACATAATAACCAAATACTTCCAAACTTGAATTTTTGGTGAAGTTTTTCTTGTCTAATAGTATCCTGTAGCACTGCTGCATAGCTAAACACTGTATAAACATTAGTATAAACAGCTGGAAATTACCACATTAATATAGAATCATAGAATAGCTTTGGCTGGAAAAGATCTCTAAGATCATTGAGTTCAATCATCGACCCCACACCCCCATGGCCATTAAACCATGCCCCAAAGTGCCTTGTTCACAACTTCCTTCAACACCTCCAGAGATGGTGACTCCACCACCTCCCTGGGCAGCCTGTTCCAATCCCTGACCACTCTTCCAGCAAATAAATGTTTCCTGATATCCAACTTAACCTCCCCTGGCACAGTTTCAGGCCTTTTCTTCTCCTTCTATCACCTGATATTAGAGAGAAGACATCAACACCCACCACACTCCAACCTCCTCTCAGGCAGTTGTATAGGGTGAGAAGGTCTCCTCTCAGACTCATTTTCTCCTCACTAAACATCCCCAGTTCCCTCAGCTGCTTCTCCCCAGCCCTGTTCTCCAGACTTCACCAGCGTCATTGTCCTTCTCTGCACCTGCTCCAGCACCTCAGTATCTTTCTTGTAGTGAGGGCCCCAAAACTGAACTCAGATTTTAAGGTGCAGCCTCACCACTGCCAAGTCCATGGGCACAATTGCTTCCCTACTCCTGCTGGCCACAAGGCTTCCAATAAGCACTAGAAAGAGAAGCATGAAAAAGAATCCTTGGAATGCAATCAGATTCTTTGCTAGCACAAACATGACTGTTAGACAGCTACCAGTGTTCTCCCCTGTTAGCCTAAACGTTACCATCACAGGACGAGCTACCCTAGGTTGTTACGGCACAGCTACATCTGCACACTTCCGTAAGGGAATGAATCAAACCATCACCCACATCTTCAGTGGAAGGAGCTCTACTCAAGAGACACAAGAGTAAGAGAAGGAGAGCGACTTCTCCTCTTAAACATCTATGCAGTCAAATTTAAAATGAGAATAAATTCTGCAAGCCTCAGAATAAAAAAGCCTTTGCTCTGGGATAATGAGCCGGCTGCCTAAAACACCAGAGGATTTTGTACCTTAATGTCAAGCAGAACTTCCAGAACTGAAGAGCCTCTCACTATGTAAAGTTCCCCTCTCATGGTATGGCTTAATGGAAATTCAGAGCTGTAACAAGACTAAAGCCAGGCAAGGTGAAGTCTTCTACAGTTGTCTTTTTTTCCTGCTGCTTATAAAGAGTTGGAGAGGGTCAATGCAATTTGAGTGAGGTAGATTATATTTCTTCCTTCCAAACCTCAATAACTTACAATTATTATTATTATTTCCAAATGCATTTGGTTTGCAAGAGTGGAAATGCTTATGAAATTTCATGAGAAGCCCAAATTCTGTATGCAGAACAAAGAAAGGAAGGTCATTTCCACGGATAATGGAAGACCTACTGCAACTGGCAAGTAACAGACACGACAGTTCCCCACCAGCAGAATACAGAACTAGAAAGATTTATTTGTTGAGATGGGGCTGTAGTTATGGAAGGCAAAAAAAAGTCTTTGACTGCATTCTGTGCAATTCCAAACAACTATTGCACAGAAGCATCCAGCCAGCTCTTGTCCTGTTTCAGTGTACTTCTGTACTTGCCTACACAGCAAACCATTTACAAAGAGGGAGTTTAAACTGGCAGAGGGAAGATTTAGACTAGATGTCAGGAGGAAGTTCTTTACAGTGAGGGTGGTGAGACACTGGCACAGGTTGCCCAGGGAGGTTGTGGATGCTCCCTCCCCAGAGGTGTTCAAGACCAGGTTGGACGAGGCTTTAAGTGACCTGTACTAATGGGAGGTGTCCCTGCCTATGGCAGGGGGTTGGAACTAGATGATCTTTCTTACCATTCTATGATTCTATGATTCTAAGAGGTTGTCAAAAATCTACCCTCCTGTGTGCAACTGCCCTAAGACATTGCAAGCTTAAACTACGAGTTCATCAGATGGCTTGGATGAACACATTGCTGGGTAACACTGATCTAGTTGAGGATGTCTCTGCTTACTGCAGAGGGGGTTGGACTAGATGACCTTGGGAGGTGCCTTCCAACCCAGCCCATTCTATGATTCTAAAGCACTGGCTGGATGGCCAGGCCCAAAGAGTGGTGGTCAGTGGAGTTCAATCCAGCTGGCAGCTGGCCATAAGTGATGTTCCTCAGCGCTCAGTGCTGAGACCATTTCTGTTTAATGTCTTTAGCAATGAACTTCATAAGGAGTTAAGAGTGCACCATTAGTAAATTTGGAGATGACACCAAATGATTCTAAAGCCTTCATCTGCTTGAGGGTAGGGAAGCTCTACAGAGAGGCTCACACAGATTGGATCAGTGGGCTGAGGTCAAGGGGATGAGCTTCAACAAGGCCAAGTGCCAGGTCCCACACTTGGGCCACAGCAATCCCATGCAAACTTGGAGAATCCCCATGCAGGCTTGGGGAAGTGTGGCTGGAAACTGCTTGGCAGAAAGTGACCTGGGGGCTCTAATCCACAAGCTGCTGAACATGAGGCAGCAGTGTGCCCAGGTGGCAAAGAAAGGTGTTGGCATCCTGGCTTAGATGAGCAGCAGGGTGGCCAGCAAGAGCAGGGAGGTGACTGTCCCCCTGTATTTGGCATTGGTGAGGCCACACCTCAAGTACTGTGGTTCAGCTTTGGGCATCCCAATACCAGAAAGACACTGAAGAGCTGGAGCAGAGAAGAACCTAGAGAATGAGTCTGATGAAGAGTGGCTGAGGGAAGTGGGACTGTTTATTTTGAGGAAGAGGAGGCTGAGGGGAGACTTTACTGCTCTCTATAACCACCTGAAAGGACAATACAGAGAGGTAGGTGCTGGTCTCTTCTCATAGGTATTTAGTGACAGAAGAAGAGGAAACAGCCTCAAGACACACCAGAGGAAGTTCAGGCTAGACATCAAGAAAAGTTTTTCACATAGAGTGGTCAGGTACTGGAACAGGCTGCTCAAAAAGGTGGTAGAGTCACCATCCCTGGAGGTGTTTAATGGTGGTGCCTATCGATGTGACTTAGTGGTGAAGTTGGTAGAGTAGGGTTAATGGTTGGGCCTGATGATGTCAAGGGTCTCTTCTAACCTGAATGATTCTATGAAATACCTAATATAAAAGCAGGAATGGCTCTAGATGTGGTTCTAGATGTAGTTCTAGTCCAGGCACTACTGTCACACATACCACAGAGAAAAGTGAGTGACATTCCCTGCAGGAAAATGCTGTATTTACATAGCACTGTGTCTTAAGTGGTTCCATACAACATATACAGACACCTACTCACAAAATACAGTACCACTGCCAAGAGCTCTATTTGACAATATTCTTCCTTCCTACACAGGGGGTTTTGCTTCCATGAGGAAGAAAACACTGTCAGAATTTTTGGGCTATGCCACAGATATTAAATGGTAGTCAAAAATTCAGTAATTAGACCAGAAAGTAGCTTGCAGCCTGTGTGAAGTGAGACAGCACAGAATGATCAGACCTGGTTTAGGAAATCAGCTACAACCTGTAATGGAGGTAGTAACTCTGCACCATGGGTGACAGCCCCCACACACAGAGGAGCCTGGAGCTTGGACCCCTTGGCCATCCCCTCCAGACACCTCACTCACAACTCCGCTAGTTACAGGTTGAAAAAAAAATCCACTTTGGATTTGCATGTAGAACAGGGGTATAGACTTTAAAGGGGTAGGATGACCTGTAATCTCACACTGCAAGGACTTGAGCCATGATGTCCTCAATAATATGCACTCCACAGCTGTGTGCACTAGAGAAGCTTTTGAGGTGTCCTGTCCTACCACTTACATCCTGGCTTTAATGGAGGGAGCAAGACTGGGCTGCAAGAGGCAAGTACCAAGGTGCCACAGCTGCTGCTTTCCCTTTCCCACCCTATGCATGGACACTGCCTTGTCTCACCAGGACTTGAGGCAAGAGCAGCCAGGTCTGATGCAGGTTGTGCCCACACCTCTGCTAAGAGAAGGAAAGGGGAAAGAAAGTTATGAAAAACACTGGACTCAAACCCTCCAAGACCAATTTGAAGGTTTAGGGAGAAAAAAGGATCTGGACTTGCATGCAGGTCTCCCTGCAAAGTCTGCACTTGCCAAGAAGGGCCTAATTACAGCATTTCAAACACACAGCAATACATATTCATTACTTCTCCGAGAGATCCTTAACATATTCATTAGTCTGAATTCCAGAGCTCAGGGTAAAATATGCAAATACCTCTTCCACAGGCACACTCCCATCCCCTGGCAAATTTTGGGGAAGGTTGTTTGTGAAAAATCCTCCTGACTTCCACCTTCCATCATCTGAAGCCTGTTCTCAAGCTGACTCAGAGGTTCATGCACACTTAAGAGGTGTGGAGTCGTTAGTGAAAGTCTTAATTGTTCAGAACTCTGTTCTTTCTTATCTTTACGAAAACTGCCTACTTCACACTTTATTACCTGTCCTTCTGCCATCCACCAACTCCTTATCTGAGGCCTACAAAGATGCTCTCTGTGGCTCCGTGTTCTCAAAAGAAAAAGGGCTAACAGCTGACAATGAGGGGTCCTCTGCTGTGCTCCAGTTGGAGAAGGGAGACCCTGCCAGAGGCCCACAGGCCAGGCTGCCGCCTCCCCTCCCTGCGAGCGCAGCATCAGGCACGCCAACTACCCGCGCCCGTCCTACACGCCCAACATGGCGGCCGCAGCGCGGCGCGAGCAGCTGGTCCCGGCATGCCCCGCGGGGCTGCCTGGAGACGGCCGGCGGGGCGGGGCGGGGAGGATGCTGCTGTGGGGCGAGGCAGCGGCGACACAGCGCGGAGCGGAGGATGCGGCGACGGTGGTGGCGGCAACAGCAGCAGCCGCCGACGGCGGAGGAGGAGGAGGAACGGGGAGCTATGCGGTGCTGCGTGGCGGGGCCCTGGCCGCACAGCGGGGGTGCCCTCACCACCCTCCTGCTGACAGGTCGGTCACGGCGGCGTTTCGCGGTGGGGAAGCGGGTGCGGGCCGTGTTGGTACGCCTGCGTGCTCCGTGTCTCCTCCTGGCAGCACTGATGGCTCCTCGCCTTTTCCCCTCACTGCATGCCCCCGTGTCGGTGCGTTGTCCCGGCCGTCCCAGTACGCCCTGCTTTCCCCCAGCCCCGCCTCGGCTCCAGCGGCTTCCCGGCGCGGCGGCTGCCAGCCCGCAGGCGGTGTAGGGACGGCGGCCCGACTGCTCCTCGCCTTCTCCCCGCGGAGGGCACAGCCGCAGCCCGGCCCTCGCCGCGTCTCAGAGCTGAGTGAGCCCGGATGGAGCTGGGGCTGAGGTGGCTGGGCCGGGGGAAGAGGCTTCTCGATGTGGCAGGGTCTTGCTGATGGCCTGCGCCGGAGGCAGGGGCACCCGGGGATAGCGCCGGGCTGAGCTCTCCTCCCTCAACCTGGCAGGGCTGGCGCCTGTCTCCCAGCGTGGGGCTACTCTGACTAAAGGAGTATCTTTTTGTATCTTCCCCAGTTCGACCACTTAATCCAACTGTGCCAGAGCTGAGATTGCTTTTCCTGCATTCGGAGCCTTGGTCCTGCTCCCTAACGCATGGAAAGCAGAGCTGTCATGCAGCAGGCAGGTTTCACATCCCCAAGGTTCTGCACAGCGAAATGCTTCAAACGGGTTACACTTAATATCATACCAGCCACAGGAGTGCCTTTATGAGACTGCTGCTAACCCAAGAGCAAGCTAACAGCAAAATAATCTGTTTTTTTAGGTTATTTTGTGGTGTGAGAAGTCAGTGGTCTGTCATTGAAAACTAACGATCTGCTCAATGTCTTCTTGAATAGTATCTTGGTACATTTCTAATACTTTATGACCAGTCTTGTCATGGGATATTGACAGCAGAGGTGACAGGACACACTGGGTACATTAAAGATGCAGTTAGCACCTGGGTGTCGAGTGTTCTGTGTGAGGATAAAACTTTGTTTGCTCAATGCAAGATGCTGCTCTCTCCTTATGTGGAAATGGTTCCTGCCTCTTCTGCCACCCTCTCCCAAGACAAGTTGTGAGATAGCAACCAAGAAAGAACTAGGATAGTCTTAGGGTAAGTTTTCAGTATGAACTAAGATACTAAGTTTAAGAAAGCTCAACTGAAGTGAGCTTTTAGAAGATCTAAGTCCACAAGCCTTTTCCAGGTAAGGACAGAGAGCTTAAGTTTGGTTGTGTTTTTTTTTTTAGTGTTAACTTTTCCACTCCAAATTCAGACGTTTTTAAGCTTGATTTGGGTGGATTTCATTACTTAAAACAGCAGAACACACAGTTTAAGACTGATGTAAAAAAAAAGGAAGCATGAACTTGAATTCAGTTAAGCTCTTTCAAGAGGTATCTATTTAAAATTCATGCTTCTTGAAGGTGGAGTTTTGTAGTATGCTTCTGGTTTGAGTTCAAGTACAACAATACAGGACTGCTTAGAGAAGCTGAATGATGCAAACTGTCTCAGGAGTTCATCCCAGTTCCTCTCCATCCTCCTTAAGCCAAAGAACCAAACCCTCCACAACAACAAAAGAATCCAAACCTACCCCATTGTTCTCATGGTAGCATCTTTCTGCTTTCCCAGAGCTTGACATCTGAGCTATGTGCAAGAACTTCCAGCCTCGTCTGCTGGCTCTGATGTGAGCCACAGCCCTGCCCTAAAGTCCTTTCTTTTGAGTCTTATTCTTAAGTAGACTCTATGGTACTGAAGCATGACTTAACCAGGCAAAAAGACATCTTACAGACAAAGTAGAACATGAGAAGTGGCATAAAATCTGCAAGCAGATTTCTTTGAGTTCTCCTCTGCTAATAGAGATTATTTCCCCCCATTTATCTAGTAGCACTTGGTCTGCAGAAGAAACTTGTCTTCTGCTTTTTGTGCTTCTTCAAGATGTGTGAAACATACTTGCAGGCTTTTTGGAGGAGGCTGGCTGCTGTCAGAAGTGTGGATGTTTGGTTTTTTTTTTACACCTGGTTAGAACTTCATTGAAGCACTTAAGGAGTTGCAGTCACCAAAGGGAAAACCCTTTCTTTAGATGAAAGGTTGTTTGCATTCAAACTAAGAAGAAAGAATGCCAAGCCTAGACAAGAATGTCTGCTTTGGTACAGCTTTTGAGCTGTTCTTGAGTAGATATTGATATATTTACAGCAGACATTAGCAGCGTGGAGTGCTGTCTTTTGGCAGAGCTCTAGAGGAAAGGAAAGAGTTGCTAGTTTTGATTACTTACAGAGGAATTTGAAAGAAGCAGGGAAGAAGAGCCAAGAGAACACACATTAGTTCCCTTCTAATCAGCTGAGCTGCTTTTCAAGCAAGTAGCAGCAAGAAGTAATAGAACCAAGAAGTTTCTACATGACTTATCTGGAAGTGTGGAACAGGGTGCTGCAGAGTGAGAGCTGAAGGTATGGATTTCAGTGGTTGCTGCTGAGAATTGCAGTGGTGCAGTTTACTTTGGACCTACATAACCTGTCCATGTTAACACTGGTTTGTTAACAGGGTAGTTATGCTGCTCACTAACTGTCTGGCTTAAAGCTCTGAGCTGTGGACTAGGAGGGGTTGCTTGGAGGGTCTTTTGGTGTACCCTGGTGCTCAGTTTGTGGTTGTTTTGCTTGGTGGTTCTTAGCAGCCTGTCTGAAATCTCTGCTGCATGTGGAACTCTGCTTCCAGCTCACTATGCAGAAAGGGCTCTGAGCTAGATGGGATATGTGGTGGAGGACTGCAAGAGCAGTTTTTTGGGGCAGAGTTGTGTAGTAAGAGAGTAAGGGGTAGTGAAAGCACAGCCCAAGGTTCTGGTATGTGGCTTGAAGGTGCTGAGCACCTGCTTAGGTCAGAGTCCCAGGGGGAAATGCTGGCTTTGGAGAGGTGGAGCTGTGTGCTGCATTGGAAGTGGGAGAGATGGGCTTGAGATCCTACTTCAAAGAAGCAATAAGGAGCACAGATGGAGGCTGCAGGATGGTTTGTGGGTGTCAGACTGTAGTAAAGGAATGGAAAAGGGGATGCTGCTCCATGATGCTTGGATCCTTTTTGGTTTGTGTTGTGGCTATCTTCTCTATGAAATATTCTGCTACTAAATATTAATATTGAGACCCTTTACATAAACCCTATGTAAACATAATTGAAAGGGGAAATAGTAGAAACTCATATCAATATAATTTATAAACTAAAAGGGCTTGATTTCATAGAATGGCTTAGGTTGGAAGAGATTTTTGAGATTATCTACTCCAACCTCCCTGCCACAGGGAGGGAAATGCAAGGAAAGGAGATGTTAATTAAAGGTAAGAGACTAGAAAACACTGTAGATGTACTTTACCTTAGCACATTGAGGTTCCAGGCACAGAGCTGTGAGTTGCTCCTGCTGTTCTAAGCACTGCTGGGTGCTCCAGCAAATGTGGTGGTGTGTAACCATCTGAAGAGCATGACACTATTAACATCTTTCCCAGTGTGAGTACAAGGCTGATTAAATGAATTCTAAAGTGTTTCTGTGATAAAATGCATGGTTTGAATCCCTGTGTCATGTAGAGTAAGGGCTCTCTTGTCACCTTTTAATCATATTCACAGATCTTCCCTCAGCCTTCTTCATGTTGTCGCTGTGCTCCTTGAATGTTCTGTTTAAGTACTAGACACAGTGTTTGAACAGCGTCAAGGACTGAAATGAAATCTCCCTGCTCCTTTTGTTGCTATTTACTCACCACAGAATCCTTGTGGTTGAAAAAGCCCTTTCAGATCATACAGTTCAATTCTCTAACCCTACCAAGGCTGGGGCTAAACCATGACCCTCAGCACTACATCTCTGCCTCTTGGACACACCTCTAGAGATGGGAATTCAACCACCTCCCTGAGGAGTCTGTTCCAGTGCCTGCTGACAACCCTTTCAGTGTTGCTGTAATTTGTTTGCCAGTTAAGTGTCTGTTTCTTCCTGCAGAGTGGTATCTCTGAACCGCAGTGTTGCAGCCTCTTCGTTTCTGGTACTACTGTTTTTACAAGGAAGTGAAACTGCTAATCTGATAACATCTTTTCACCAGAGGTTGACAGGAGTTCTCCTCCCCAAACGATGTCAAAAAGAAACATTACTTACTGTGGCCACTTTGCCCTTCCTAATATGTGACAGCAATTCCTTCCCTCCACACTTTCAGCTGGCATGTCCAACAGCTGATGTATCTGTTCTTCATCACAGAGGAAGGAGCCCAAACTGGGAGGTGAGGAGGAGCTTTCTCAGGCAGTTCTGCTGCTGCTGAAATGGAGTTTGTCAGCTCCACAGCTGCCTTCTGTCTCCTGTAAACATTTGCTCCTCACCACATTTAAACCTTGCACCTTCAGCTGCAGCGATCCAGCTGTTTTCAGGCTGTGTTCTGGCTGCCTGGGATGAAGACAACACTTGTTATTTTCAGAACTGATTACTGGTCATGCCTGCAAGCTAGGAAATCAGTTCTATGTGTCTTTATCTAACCAAAGCACCTTTATACAGCAAAGCCATGCTCTTGGTTCTGATACTTTCCCTACTTGGCTCACAGTACACTGCTCCAGTCACAGTAACTTCAGCAATGGCTGTGCCCTGTGTATGAGGTTTTGCCCATGCAGATATATTTACCATAGAATGTTCTTAATCATCTTAGGATCACAGAACAAGAGAATTGTTTCAACTGGAAACGACCTCTAGATATGTAAAAGTGAGTACCAGGAGGCTGGAGCCAGGCTCTGCTCAATGATACTGATAACAGGACAAGGGGCAATGGGTGGAAGTTGAGGCATAGGAAGTTCCATGCAAACATAAGGAGGAATTTTTTTCCCTGCGAGGGTGACAAAACACTGAAAAAGGCTGCCCAGGGACGTTGTGGAGTCTCTCTGGAGATATTCAAGACCTGCCTGGACATATTCCTATGTGATCTGCTCTGGCAGGGGGATTGGACTAGATGAGCTTTTGAGGTCCTTTCCAGCCCCTGACATTCTGTGATTCTGTGATCTGGAATAGGCTGTCAGGGAGGTTGGGAAGTCTTCCTCTCTGTAGACATTCAAAACCTGTCTGCATATGTTCCTGTGTGACCTACTCTAGGTGATCCTGCTCTGGCAGAGGGGTTGGACTGGATGAGCTGTTGAGGTCCCTTCCAACCTCTGACATTCTGTGATTCTGTGATTGAGTCTAACCATCAACCCAACACCACCATGGCCATTAAACCATGTCCTAAAGTGCTATGTCCACATGTTTCTTGAACACTTCCAGGCATGGTGACTCCATCACCTCCCTGGGCAGCCTGTTCCAATGCCTGACCACTCTTGCAGGAAAAAAAAATTCTTCCTAATATCCTCCCCTGGCACAGTTTAACACCATTCCCTCTCATTCTCTCATGAGAGAGAATAGACCAAACCCTACCTCACTACAGCCTCCTTTTAGGTAGCTGCATTCTGGGTATAATTTTGTCAGCAGAAATGTCTGCAGAGGTTCAAGCTTTAGTGTAAACTTAGAAAAATGAGTGTCAAAAAGGTGACTGTCAGAAAGGTTTTACATGTTCAAATCAAACACCATCATCTTTTAAACTTGAGGTTCCTAACCACCAAAACCTGGTGCAGAAGGCATCTGGTCCCATCTGATACTTGGTTTGTGGGAGTCTGTTGATCTTACTAATTTAATTTTTTTTTTTGCATGTTTTATTCTCAAAAGCTTTGTTGTTAAGCTCTGCTGATGGCAGTAATGGAACAGTTAACTGGACGACTAAGCGAGCCCACAGTTATGTTATCAGCAGAATAAAGGCTGTTGAGAAGAATGGTGAGTTTAGGTTGTGAATTTAAACCCCATGTTGGTTCAGTCAAGTCTGCTTTTAATACTCCTCTTGCTTTTCCAGTTGTGTTTGAGGAGTAAGGTGCTAGTTCCAGGTAAGTAATCTGGGAAATTTTCCATTTCTTCAGTCTTTTCAACATTCACAGACCTGCTTGTCCTTGTGAGTCTTCCCCAACTGCTCCTGCTCCTGTAGCTCTGCTTGAAGTAATGGCTGTGTTACACCTAATATTGCACTTCTCACCAGGGCTGGTGCTTGGAGACACCTCTGCAGTGTGCTTAATACAGTAACTTCTCTGCAGCAGTCCAAAACAATCTTTTCATTGATGTATGTGGAAAGGCTTCTTTGCTGTTGTTTCTGTAAGTGCACATGGAACAGTGGAGCAAGTGGGTAGTAGCTGAGGAGAGGCTTTGCTCTGACTGCCCAGCCAGCCAGGCAGTCTGCATTCCCCCAGTCAAGTGATATCTGGTGTTGTGCTTCATCTGCTAAAAATCAGTGGGGAGAAGCCACTGCAGTGGCCCCAGAAAAAACTGAAGTGGATTTTTTTTTTCTGAAGATCAACATCCAGGGTTCATCCAATATGGTTAAGTCTTCTGAAATCTCTGGAAATGGGGATCTTCTGGATCTGATGAGAGCCTCTAGGCTCTGGAGGCTGATAGAATCTTAGCTAAATTCCTGGCTGTGCCCATGTCCAAGACCTGCAGGAGGAACAACTGGGGCCGTTCTGTTACGTGTTTCAAAAGGAGCGATGTGTGTTTTCCAACCTTCAGTTCCTGATCACTTCTTTCCCAATCTGCAGAGCTTTTAACCTTTCCTAGAATCATTTTGGTTGGAAAAGACCTTTAAGGTCATCCAGTCCAACACTCTCTAACTCTCCCAAGGCTGGAGCTAAACCCTGGCCCTCAGCACCGCATCTCTGAAACACCTCCAGGGATGGGGATTCAACCCCCTTGCTGGGCAGCCTGTTCCAACCTTTGAGAACCCTTTCAGTCAAGAGATTTCTTCTAATATCCAACCTAAACCTCCCCTGGTGCAACTTGAGGCCATTTCCTGTCATCCTTTCCGCAGAAATTTATCCTGAGACCTACAGAAAATCCTCCTAAGGATGTGGAAACAAGAGAGAAGGAAACAGTGCTGCTGAGGTAGCTGATACGCTGTTATTTTTTTCCAGCATGGATCTGTTGTGATCCTGTGAAGATTTTTAATTCCTCATGATCAATTTTACAGAAACCTTTCACAATCCACAAGGTTTTTATCTACCACAGGGAATTTTCTGGGGCAATTCCCATCTGGCAGTCTGCTGGATGAGTATGTGGAGGTTAAGTGCATTCAGTGTGATCCCTAGATCATCTAAGATGATTACACATTCACCTCCAGCCTCAGGCACTCAGCAAAACAACTGTGTGGGGTTTAAGAGCTTCTGAAGAGAACAGCATTTCACTGGTTTCATTATTGAAAAGCTGTCATGGGCTGAAGACTCATCATTTTCCTTTTGTTTTGGAAGGAGCTTCATGGTGGGAGAAGAGGAGGGCTTCTCTGGCAAGGGAGGTGAAGACTTGCAAATTCTTCACCTCCATACCTGTGTCATTTCACTGTGTTTTTCATTACAGGATAAAATGGGTGGGTGGTTTTCTTTCCTGCTGAGAGGCATTTCTCATCTCCCACCAATGTCATTATTTTTTATCTGCATGCAGTCCTTGGTGGTGTGTTCACTTCAGCCACAGAGACACAGCTCATTACTAGCAGTGGGCAGGCATTTAGTGATGACAGTGGATTACCTTGGACAGATGGGGTTGGGTTTTTTCAGTAATTGCTGAATTTCTTACCTTTCTTCCTTTCTAAGACTATTGCTTGTGGAGGAAATACACATTGCTTTTGCACTGTTCCTCCTGTTAGAAATGCATTTTCTTTCTAGAGTCAAACATCAGAAATGGAACAAAAGACATTTTCTAGGTATTTGTAAGATTTTTAGCCAGCCACCAAGTTTCTGTCAGCTTCTCTGCTCTATTTATCTTATAATATCCTTATTCTGCTTTGCTTTAAAATAGTTTAAAGGAAATTAATGAGTTTTCCTTGCTTCATTTGCAGCTCATTCACAGAAATGAGCACAACGGGTTGTTTGGGGTTTTTTGGCTCATCAGTTTGCTAATTTTAATTACACAAATATTAATGTTATTCTGTTTATGTAATTAAAATTACAGCAGCTAGTTTATTAACCAGATAAAATTGTAATTAATTACTTCAGTTTCTGGATCTGGATGTTAGGAGGAAGTTCTTTCCAGTGAGGGTGGTGAGACAGTGGCACAGGTTGCTCAGGGAGGTTGTGGCTGCTCCCTCCCTGGAGGTGTTCAAGGCCAGGTTGGACGAGGCCTTGAGTGACCTGTACTAGTGGGAGGTGTCCCTGCAGGAGGTTGGAAGTAGATGATCCTTGAGGTTCCTTCCAACCTTACCATTCTATGATCCTATGATCTGTTGTTATTTTGTCCTCCAGGAAAAATGCTTAAACAGATACTCAGCTCAGGGCTTTGTTAAAAGCAGCTTCCAAAAGTGGGGATTTGATCAATAGTATGTCCAGAGCGTGAGACTATTAGTTCTGCAATATCAAACTTTAAGAGTGGGAAGTAGATAACTAAATGTAGAGCTCTACATTGCAGCTGTCTGCATCTCCTCTCAGCTGCCCCTGCAGTCGGTGGAGATCCAGTCTGTGTAGTTAGGAATCTAGGACATGATTCATCTCATTTACAGGAGAAATCAAATTAATCAAGGCCTAGAAGCGTCTGTTTCTTCTCCACTGACTATAAAAGGAGCCTGACTAACTCTGTGGTGGATGTTGTTTCTGTGGGCATCTAAAATTAGGTGAGATAGATTCCACCCAGAGTACGTGGTGCGAGGGACGGAATGTCTGATTAATGCCTAATTAGCAGTGGCTTTTTAAGCAGCTCTCAAGTCAGAGGGTTGGTGTAATGAGAAGGCTGGAGAAATTACAGCAGGATTACAAAATTACATGAGCTTGAGCCACATTTCAGATGTGTTTTGCTTACTGGTGGAAGGGCTGAAATTAGCCCTTTTATCTTCTAGGAGGTGTGGGGCTTGTTCCTTTGTGTTTGTGGTGACAACTCTGCAGTCTTTTGGAGT
Source organism: Eubucco bourcierii (assembly GCA_013396675.1). Classification (NCBI taxonomy): domain Eukaryota; kingdom Metazoa; phylum Chordata; class Aves; order Piciformes; family Ramphastidae; genus Eubucco; species Eubucco bourcierii. The sequence continues at coordinate 618,025 of VWZE01025431.1, read as the reverse complement.
CACTCTGTCCTCTGACAGTACCCCCATGCTCCATGGCACAGTCTTTGCTCAGAGGTGTGACTTCTCAGATGTTTCTTTCAGCTTAGCAAGCAAGGCAGGTAGCTGTGGGGCTCTGTATCTGTGACTGCTCTTTATTTACCACTGCTATTGACATTCTCTGCAATGTGCTCCATTATTTCAGGGTGTTGACTTAAAGTTGAATAGTGATATGGGATGGTAACATGACCTAGAGTGTGTCCTGTAAAGACACCATGAGAAACACCTTTTAGATCAGCATTCTCCAGTTACACTTCAATTTTTTAGCTTGTTGATAAAGTGGTTTCTTAGCCACTTAGTGTGTCATAATGATTTTTGCATTAAAATATATCTATAGTGCCACTGTATATATATACATAGATAGCAGTATGTCAGTTGTGTCATACCTAAAGAAGATTTGCTTTAATCAACTATATTTGTCAGTGCATAAAAAAAATCCACGTTGCTCTTCCATATACTGGTTGTTCTAATTCAAGTTTCCTGTAGGTTTTTTATTCTGAATACTGCAGAATACACCTTCATTTGGTCTGGAGCCAGTGCCTGGCCTTTAATTGCCCTTAACCTTTTGTTTTCTTCTTCAATAAGGAGCTCTCTAAGCAGATTTTTAGGTGTCTGTTGTCTGAACTTGCTGGTTTAAGAAAGTCTGGTTTTAAAAACTCGGAAATCCTCAGCTGAAGTGAATTTGTTCTGTCCTATTCTGCACAGAGTGAAAACTCTGCCATTCCATTCTGTGAGTAATCAATGCCATTGACTGGTAAAGTTCCTTCTTATTTCTCATGTTTCTTATCTGTATGCAAAATGTCAAGAAACCACAATTGTATCACCCACTGAACACGTTTTTGTTCATGACATACTACAAATAAAGAGCTGTAAAATTCCAATAGCCTCACTTGTTGATTTTTGGGTTCTTTTACTGCAACAAAAACAGTTTGTGCAACTTCTGAGGTCCTACCACAGCCAGTTCTGCAGTGCTGGAAGGCTCCTGTTGGGCAAAGAGAGGCTTTGCTCTGTGTCCTGATCTTAAATCCACCCAACCTTTAAAAACTTATTAACAGGTCTCTAATATCTGTTGCTTTCCTGCTGCCAGACTCCCCACACTGCTGTTGAAATGCATGCTGTATTATCCAGAGCATGTCTCATTTTTGCCTTTTTCTGTCTCTTTTATCTTTCCTTCTGCTTTTCAGTGTACACAATTCTGTCCAAGGTGCACTCTGATCGGAATGTTTACCCTTCTGCTGGAGTTCTTTTTGTTCATGTTTTGGAGAGAGAGTACTTTAAGGGGGAATTTCCTCCTTACCCAAAGACTGGTATGGGATGCTAAGATCTTCCATATTATATAAACATGTAATAGAATGTTAAAATGTCTGTCTGCTTTGCATAGCTTAGAGTTCATCATGTAACATACAAAGACTGCTTTTTAGTTTCCATGGAAATGCCTTGAAATGATAGAAAATTATCTGGTCCCACGAGGTGGAGATGGTATGGGTTGTGACCATCATTTGTGCAGAGAAGCAAAAGAATTGTGTGTTGGGAAGGCATACCAGAGAGCTGAGATCAGATCAGGGGGTACCTTTTCTTCACTTTCACCTCAGAGGTGAAATCAGGGAAGTTTCACTGTCTGTACAAAATGCCAGCTGCCTGATCCCTGTTTCAGATGTAGCAACTATCAGGCTATGCCATGGAGCACTTTGAAAGCAGGGAGTGAACTTGAGACAGAATAGAACATTGAATCAAATGCAGACTATGTAATGGTCATAGAATGATTTGAGTTGGAAGAGACCTTAAAGATCATTTAGTTCCAACCTCCTGCTGTGGGCAGAGATACCTCCTACTAGACCAGCTAGTTGAAGGCCCCATCCAACCTGACTTTCAACACTTCTAGGCATGAAGCCTCCACAACTTCTCTGGGCAACCTTTTCCAGAGCCTCCCCACCCTCATGGGGGAGAAGTTCTTCCTGAGATGTAATCTCAACCTAGTTTTTTCTAAAGTGTGGTCTTTTGGCAAACCTAAAGGATTGATCACAGGCAGCTTAGAATATGTAAAAGCAATCCAAGTGGGAAAAAGAAAGAATGTTCTACCCCACATGTTTATCAATAATAATCATAGAATCATAGAATGGTGAGGTTGGAAGGGACCTCAAGGATCATCCAGCTCCAACCCCCTGCCATAGGCAGGGACACCTCCCACTAGCACAGGTCACTCAAGGCCTCGTCCAACCTGGCCTTGAACACCTCCAGGGAGGGAGCAGCCACAACCTCCCTGGGCAACCTGTGCCAGTGTCTCACCACCCTCACTGTAAAGAGCTTCATCCTAACATCTAGTCTAAATCTCCCCTCTGCCAGTTCAAACCCATTGCCCCTTGTCCTGTCATTGCAAGACCTTGTCAATAGTCCCTTCCCAGCCTTCCTGTAGGTTCCCTTCAGATACTGGAAGGCTACTATCAGGTCTCCTCGAAGAGGATATAATAATATATATTATTTATATAATAAATATATGCTGTTTATATAACTTTTGTAGCTTTTTATAAAAATAGGAAACCCCCTGTACTAAATGTACAGTGCAGAGGTAATCAAAACCACCTCTCTGGGCAGCCTGTTACAGTGCTCCATCACCCTTAAATTAAAGCAGTTCCTCCTCGTGTTCAAATGGAACTTTGTATCTTCAGACCTAGTAGTTAATGAGTGCAAGAACAGAGAGCCAGGACTCTAGAAGGTGCAAGCACATTCATTTCTCCAGCTGGCCACACTTCTCATAGTACTTACAAGTGCTGAGGAGGACTTCCCATATTTCCCACAGGCTGAAGGTTAGCAGCAGTTCTTCCCTTCGGAAATGTGTAGAAGCCCTAACAGGAAGAGAGAATAGGATTTTCTACTAGAAATATGAAGATCAAGTTATGCACATGGTCTAATAGAATTTTTCTCTTCTCCAGGTGAAATCAGTAATGATCCCATAACATTTAACACCAACCTGATGGGTTACCCTGACAGGCCTGGCTGGCTGCGCTACATCCAGAGGACGCCGTACAGTGATGGAGTGCTCTATGGCTCACCAACTGTAGAGAATGTGGGCAAGCCAACCATCATTGAGGTATTTGCTTTGGAAGGCTCAAAAACATTTCTTTTGGCTTGGAGTAGAAGGATCAGATTGCCAAGAAGCATTGCCTCTTATTTTTTTAAAATTTTAATTACTGTTACAAAAATATTTAAGGCAGGGACAAGGATTGTGACATGAGCATGTTCTCTTGGGTGCCGTTGTGTCCTCTAAGGGAAAGCCAAATTGTGTGACATTTCATCTTATGCTTTAAGGTAGAACTAGAAAATAGCAATAACCATTTAAATTGAATGTTCCTTGCTGAAATACCTTTAGATTCTTGCCCTTCATCTTTCTGAGAGGCTTTTCAGTTCAGTAAATTATAAATATGTCAAACCTGTGTCAGTCTGTATAAATAAATATATATTTGATTACAAAATATAAATGAAAGTTAGAAATATATTGACTATATAGTGTAATAATATAAGTGTCTAGGTTCTACATCAAAACCTTCACTTAAGTCTGACCACAAGCCTATATCTGAACTAAGCTTTCCCTAGCATGTAAATTAAGTCCCTGCAGTCCCCTCTCACCTGTGGCTTTTAATTAATTCTGTAGTATGTGAGGAGGGCAGATTGCATTCGATCTGCTCCTGAGTGCCACCTGAGAGGAGTGGTTGCATGTTCCTGCCCTCAGTATAACTTTCATCCTGTTGCAGTTTTGGAGGTGATGTCATGGTTAGGTCAATTAATTGGAGGAGAGCTCAGAATGAAAAGAGCCCTGCAGCAGAGCAGGTAATGTTCTTGAGCTCAAGCCCCTGTGAAAGCTGTGCAGAGATGGTTTGTGATGAATGAATATTCAGTACATAGGCATCTCCAGTACTGTCACTGTCACTCAGTGCAGGTGCATGGTCCACACTGGCAGCTCTCACTGCTGGAGTGGAGCCTCAGAGCAGGTGCTGTTGTGTTCTTGTACAGAGGGTTGGCTTCTCTAGGCATTGATGTTTAAAGTACTGTTGAAACAATCCTGTGAAAAATTAACAGAACTGAGGAGTTAAAATCTCCTCACTTTGTTTTGTGTTAGTTTTGTAATGAAATGTTACATGGCATAGGATGTGTCAGGTAGGCTTTTCTTTTGCACTGAAAGGAAATGACAGAAGATACTCCAGAGGATTTCTGCTTTTGATTCCGTTCTGGATGTCCAACATCTCTGACTTTTGTTTGTTTAATTATCAGTGTCACTGTGCTTTGTGGCTCTGTTTGCTGAGAAGCAGCATGGTTGTGTACCTGCTGCCATTCCTCTGCCTTTCCCTCGTCCCTGAAATGAACAAACTAAAGTCTGAAATTAGGGAGCAATTTAATCTATTTCTGTTTGTTTCCTGGAGGAGGCAAACATCTAAAAGGTGATAAGCATTGCTAAATAATCAACTAAAATGTCACTGATGTTTCATTTTTGCCTTGTTGCTTTGCAGTCAGATCTTTTGGTTTGTTTGACTCTAGATCACGGCGTATAACAGGCGGACTTTTGAGACGGCAAGACATAATTTGATCATTAATATCATGTCAGCAGAAGGTATGTACAGACAACTACAGAAGCAGTAGGCTTGCAAAAGCCCTTTAAGATCACCCGGTCCAACCATTCTCTAATGCTGCCAAGGCTGGTGCTAAACCACAAGCCTCAGCATCACATCTCTGCCTCTGAAACTCCTCCAGGGATGGGCTTTCAGCCACCTCCCTTGGGAGCCTGTTCCAGGCTTTGAGAAACCTTGCAGTGAAGGTTTCTCAGCTGAGACACTTTTCCTGTAGTCCACTCCTCCATTTCTCAATTGTTTTAAAACTAGCCAGTGCTTTTCAGCTTGAGAAACAGCTGCCAGGACTATTTAAACTACCATAAGCACAGTAGGTTGAAAAGGAGCTAGTTCATGCAGAAGACTACTAGAAAGGTGTTTCAACCTCAATGTGGTATTGTATTAATGACTTCCAGCTCTGTCATGGAATCTTTAAGGCAGAACTCCTCCTTTTTCCTCCCAACTAGATTTCCCTTTGCCCTATCAGGCAGAGTTCTTCATCAGGAATATGAATGTAGAAGAAATGCTGGCAAGTGAAGTTCTTGGAGACTTCCTTGGAGCAGTGAAAAACGTGTGGCAGCCAGAGCGCCTGAACGCTATCAATATTACTTCAGCCCTGGACAGGGGAGGGAGAGTTCCACTTCCTATTAATGACATGAAGGAGGGGTAAGCACATCTCTCACCCTCATGGGTTTGCTTTGCTCTCTTCTTTCCTTGCTGAAAAGCTTCCTATTTGTTCAGGTGTTCTAGAAACTTTGCGGTTGCTCTTCTGTATTTTGGAAATTGGATTGCTGTTGGATCTGAAAAGTTTCCTGATGGTCAGAGTCTGTTGTAGCCTGGATCTGTCATGGCTGATACCATTTCAACAGGAAATGGTTTCTCTATATTCATTTTACAATGAGAATCATGAAAGGGTTTGGGTTGGGAGGGATCTTAAAGACCATCTGGTTCCAACACCTCCTGCCATGGCAGGGACAAATCCTACTAGAGCAGCTTGCTCAAGGCCCCAGTCAACCTGTCTTTGAACACTGCCAGGCTTGCAGCCTCCACAGTATCTCTGGGCAAGGTCCCTTCTAAGCTAAAGCATTGCCTGGTTTTCTGTGCTGTAATGCTAAACAAAGTGTTAAGTTTACACTCAGCCTTCAGTATTCTGCCAGTTCTGTAGGCAGTGGCATAGCTGCAGTGAGGAACCTCCTAGGAGAAGCTGAGGCTTTGTCAGGTTGATGTTAGAATTGGTTCCTTGTGAACTTCATTTGAAAATGTGGGAAGAAACTCTTTAAAAATCCTGTGCTGAGCAAGACTTAAGATTTCTTTAGGACAGCATCAGACTTAAAAAATGCAATTTCTAAAAGTAGTCCTGATTTAAGTGAGTGCTGCAAAAGTGAGGAACCCACACTTGGAGCAGTGTGACTTCATCTGCTAACTCTGATGGTAAGCAAACATTTACACTATGCAGAAAACAGAATGCCTTGGAGCAGGGAGCTAGAAAAACCCTTTAGACTTCAGCCTGCTATTTATACCCTTAAAGTATAGTAGCAAGAAAAATAATTTTAGTCTTCAAAGCAGAGCAGAATCTTACTGTCAGCAGTATGGTTTGGTGGAGTACATCAGTGGGGAGGTGTCCTGACTGCCACTCGTCTCTCCACAGTGTCTATGTCATGGTTGGGGCAGATGTTCCATTCTCTTCCTGCTTACGAGAAGTGGAAAACCCTCAGAATCAGCTGAGATGCAGTCAAGAGATGGAGCCTGTCATAACCTGTGACAAAAAATTCCGTACTCAGTTCCATATCGACTGGTGTAAAATCTCTCTGGTGAGTTACTTTATTCTGGCATTAAAATGATGTTTGTAGAAGCTCAGTATTTTATGCCAGACATGATGTACATTTAGAGTTAATAGTAAGAATGAAGTCGTTTGGAGTGGACTCCCTTAGAAATGCCCCAGCTGTGACCTTCCTACCCAGCCTGGTGTGCCAGGAGCTTGATCTCACTTCATCTTTGCTGCTGTAGTGCTAAGAATAAAGTGTGAAATGAGGACCAAGAAAGTTCAGGCAGCTGCAGGTGAAGTGTCAGGTGCCTGCTGGGTTCACCATGAGCAGGTTCCTGGGGAGGGACTTTTGCAGGAGAGGAGCCTTGGCCTTGCTCCAGTGCCCACTTCTAGCTGTGAAATGTTTTCTCTTAGGGTGTAGGTTGCTCTTGGTTGCTTTTCTTTAATTTGACTTTAAGGTTAACAACTCCTAACTGCTTCTGGCACTCGCATTGAGTGCACAAAGCTTTCTTTTTTGTGCCATGCTTTGGGTTTGAGAGGCCAGGATGCTGTTGGCCTTCTTGTCACCTAGGCATACACTGATTTATTACAGCTGAAGATGAGCCAATCTGTTAAACCAGAATATTTCTGTCAGGCACAGAACAAAGTGAGATATTAGGATATGACTTACAGCACTGATCAGAAGCTTTGAACAAACCAGAAGGGTTTTATTCTCTTAAAAAAGACTTTGGATGAATGTTTAGAAGTTGCCAGATGTGTGCTACAGATTCTTGTAGATGTTCCAGCTGGCTACACCCTGCCTGCTCTGACATTCTGTTATTTTGTTATACAAATTGTCTTTTTTTTAATTCTTTCCTTTTTTTTTTTTTTTTTTTCTGGGTCTCAGGTTGACAACACAAAACAAATTTCCACCTTTCAGGAAGTGATCCGTGGAGAGGGGATATTACCTGATGGTGGAGAATACAAGCCACCCTCTGACAGCCTGAAAAGCAGAGACTACTACTCGGATTTCCTAATCACCCTGGCGGTGCCCTCGGCAGTAGCATTGGTGCTTTTTCTAATCCTTGCCTACATCATGTGCTGCCGACGGGAAGGAGTGTGAGTACCTTCACACACTGATACCTGCAGGGCTCTCTAAGGTGATGATGTTTGGTAGGACAATTCCATTCAGTTCATTAAAAACACTGAAAGTGAACCCAAAGCTATCAGCTTATAGTGCTCTGTCCCTCGTGGAACAACAGAGGGTAACTGCCAGGAGAAGGGATGTAAGGTCTTGAACTGTTGTAGCTGAAAGGGTTTAAATGTCTCAGCACACACACAAAATGCCCCAAACACTTAAAATGCTAATAAAGGCTCGTGGACTCAGGGAAACATTAAGTAATTTCTAAAATGCTAACTTGTCTAAAATAAACCTGGTTGAGGAGATGACCTGAAGTTAGCCTTATTCTAAACCACATAAAAGCAAAGCAGCAAGTAACGTAACTCCTGCCATTTCTTACACAAACTACAGTTCCATTTTGTCACTGAATTTATTTGAGCCAGAAGTTTGCTCTTTAACCTGCATTTCCATCTCTGTGTGTGTGTGTCTGTGTGTGTGTGTCTCTCATCAGCACACTTCTCTACCTGCGTCCATCCAGGCCTCACCATACAGCCAGCTGCAAATGCTGCCGAGTTGGCGTTTGGCAAGAACCTTGTCAGCATTTGGGCATCACCAACTATCCTCAGCATCAGATAGATTTAATGTTCCAACTATCAATGCTATTATTTAATTCATAAATTTTGTTTTGTTTTTAGGGAAAAGAGAAACATGCAAACACCAGAGTAAGTGTCTTCTTTCCTGTTATTTTTCTTTTACCATTTAATTTTCATCCTCAGTAGCTTGTCATGCTTCATGCATCTGTGTCATAATCTTTCTCTCATTCTCTCTAATCCATGGTTTAATTCATAAATGTGAAAGCTGCTTTTAAATCAGAGTCTTGGTGAGGATAGAAGACCAGAATAAAAAGGGTTTGAAATTAATGACTCTCAATTTGAGATAAAATAGTGCTGTTAGAATAAATATATTAATATCTCATTTAATCTCCTGGTTATTGGACTTCCCAGCCTCTATCTTAAAGGCAGTGGAGAGGAAGGCAAATATCCTGGAAGGTATCCAGTGCCTATGCTATGGAGTGGCTTAAAATTAACCTGTGAGCTTTTATGGACTTCCCACAAGAATCAGGAGTTAACCAAACCTTTTAATTGCACCAAATAAATGCACAGGCTTGGGCCTTATGAAAAATCCTTAGCCAGATAGCAAATTCCTAACAGAATAATTACTGCCTTAAAAATTAAACAAATCAAATATTTAATAAATAATTATTAACTATGTAAAGTTACTGTAGAGTCTGTAGCATGTCTCAGGGTCCTTGTAATTTTTGAGACAAATACTATTTGTTCGAGTTGATCCATTTTGCTGGGGCACTTTAAAATACGTATTTCCTGCTTGCTTTCTTTTTTTGCTACAGCATCCAGCTGGTCCACCACAGTGCTATACAGAAATCGACCAAGGAGCTCCGTGACATGTCTAAGAACAGAGAGATAGCCTGGCCTCTTTCAACACTCCCTGTGTTCCACCCAGTCACTGGGGAGATTGTGCCGCCCCTTCACGGAGACAGCTACGACAACACCAGTATGCCTCTGATGCAGACCCAGCAGTAAGTACTCAGCTTTCCTCCTTGGGTTGCATCACTTAACTCCAGTGCTTGTCAGTTTGTTGTGGAGGTAGCAGCAGTGGCTCTAGCTGAAGATGGCTCTGAGCTTTGCAGTTCAAGCAGGAATGTAAATGCCAAAGCAAATGAAAGGGCTTGGCAAGGAGCTCTGCCAGCAGCAAGTGATGTTGCTGCATGTTTTGGAGCAAACCTGCTGCTGCCAGAGGAATGGCCTGAACTGCTCTGTTTCACACGCCCTGCCTCTTCAGCCATGCCTTTGGACTTCTGGTAGAAGACCAGCAATTGGGCTGGGCATAGTTCCATAGCAGAGACTCCAGAGTTTGTCAGTAGTTAGTGGTGTGCCTGTCACAGGTGGGTTATGTCTGGAATGGTGACACTGAAGAGGGACAGGTTCAGTTACAGACACTAAACACGCTGCTGGCCCTCAGCCATTTCCACTGCTGCCAGCCTCTCACCAAGACAGAAACCACAGAAACATTGATTCCTGATTGTTGCTTCATAAGACAAAAAATAGAAGTTACTTGGTATTCAGACTCTTCTAATTCAAGATATTAAATTGTTCTTTGTAGGAACCTGCCACATCAGACTCAGATTCCACAGCAGCAGAGTGCAGGTCAGTACTGAGAAAATACTGTAGCTGTGAAGTGACCAGTGTGGAGGAATCTGTAGTGACAACAGACCCAGGCTGTGGGCAGTGCAAACCACTTTCCACTGTAGTAAGGTCTTAACAGCATTGTCCTGCAGATTTTTGTACATCAGTGGACATTTGGGGCTGGGATTGATTGAACAAGGAGGACAACTGCTGCATTAGGACTCTGCATAAGGCACTGGGTTCTAAGCTAAGTTAGAAACATCCTCCTAGGAAGCATTTCCTGTGACAACAAGAAGCTACAGCCAGATTCCCCACTGTGGGGGAACTCTTCAGAGTCTCCAAAACTTGACAGAAAATCCAACTCCCCTCCTCCCAGCAATGCCAGCTAAGCTCTGAAGAAGGAGCTCTCTGTTGCTGTTACTAAGCAGGAAGAGTTGATACTGGGGGACCTGTTCTGAGGCACATCCCCATGCTGCAGGTTTGCCATGCCTTAGTCATCACTCTTAGCTCCTTTTCCTTAATCCTATTGTAGTGACTGAGGCCATGAATGATCCCATCAGAGTATTGGCAAAGGCTGATTATGTCCTTCTTTACAATGGGGAACAGAAATGTTGGAGTGAGTCCAGAGGAGGCCACAAAGATCCAAGGGCTGCAACACCTCTACTGTGAGGATAGGCTGAGGCAGCTGGGGTTGTTCAACCTGGAGAAGAGAAGACTCTGTGGGGGCCTTAGAGCTTCTTTCCAATACCTGAAGGGATCCTACAGGAAGGCTGGAGAGGGATTTTCATAAGAATGTCAAGGAGCAGGACAAGGGGGAATGCTTGGAAGCTGAGGCAGAGCAGGGTTAGACTGGATCTTAGGAAGAAGTTCTTCAGTACAAGGCTGGTGAGATGCTGGAATGCTGGAACAGACTGCCCAGGGAGTCTGTGGCTGCCACCTCCTTGGAGGTGTTCAAAGCCAGGCTGGGTGAGGGCTTGAGCAGCTGAGTCTAGCTGAGAGGTGTCCCTGAGCATGGTGGGGAGGTTGGGGAAGATGATCTCTGTGGTCCCTTCCAACCTAAGCCATTCTGTGATTCTCTGTAGCTAGTGTCAGGTGTGAGAGAAAGCTACAGCCACAGCCATGTGAGAAGAGAAATGCAGAGGCCAAATCTGAGTATTCAAAGTGGTGTTAATGCAAAACCAGCCATAGAGAGACACATACATTGAACATACTGTGGGGAGCACAGCTCCAGGAGGAAGCCTTGTTTGAACTTAGGAGTTCCAGAAGCAACTCTTTTCATTCCAAATCCTTCTTCTTCATTACTGCTTTCGGGGATTAAAGGAGAATTTCGTATGACAACATTTCAAAGATTTGAGGCAAGTATATAATAGATGCTTCTGCCCATGTGTTTTTGTTATCTGGAAATTTAAAAACATTTCTAGACTGCCCCTCAAACTGACTGCAGTTCTGCTAGCTTTGCTGTTTGTGTGCTCTGTAATATCTCTGCTGGAATGGCAGATGACCCTGGCAGTCAAAGCCTCCAGTGTTGGTTTGAGTTGATATTTAGCACAGCTCTTAACACTCAAAACATCGCCCAGTTCAGCTTTTCTGTTGTGGCTGTTGTTACAAGGATTCCAGTCTGTCTTGCACTAAAAGAGGTGCAAAATCACCAGGTAGCACTGTGAGAAATGTTTGAGGGATGAAGTAGAAGTCAGCATGAAGTTTGTCACTTCCAGGTGGCACTGAAGAGCTGCCATACACCCAGATCTTAAAAGTCCTGCAGCCCCTGATTTTGGTAGACTACATCTGGTTCTTTCATACCCACCACAGGGTAAAAAAACCCAACTCTTTCAGACAGAAAACATTCCCTCCTCTTCTCTTAGTTTACAGTGACACCTTCCTTCATAGCTCAGAAGAGCAGATGACAATGCAACAGCTTTCAGGACATGATGAGATGTGCATCTTGCACTTTATCTTCTACAACCTATCTCTGACTCATGTTGTCAGGTTAGAATTTTAGGAAGTTATGATTTAACACCAAAATTTAGGTGCTCCTAAGATTTTTTTTTAATCATTATTACCCTTTTTTTGGTTTTTGGGTTTTTTGTTTGTTTTGTTAGTGACAAAATACAACCTCAGCAATCACTTTTAGTGATCTGGTCAACTAAGCAATGTAGAGAACTCAAATGCTCAAGGCCAAATAAATCTCTAGAACTAAACATCCATGGTTTAATTTCTTTTCCTTTCTTGCAGAAGATTCCCAGTAACATAATCAGGATTGTTAACATTCCACCATGATAAGAAGATTCTATTTTAAAGCTTCTGGAGACCATAGGTAGTGATTTGAAGAGCAGAACATCCTCATGGAGAGGAATTGCTTCCTAAGGTTCATCTCAATCCAGCAAAGCTGGAACTTAGGAAACAGTTCTTCCCCCTGAGGATGGTGAGGCTCTGGAACAGGTTGCCCAGATAAGTTGTGGAGGTTCCAAGCCTGGAAGTGTTCAAAGGCATCTTGAGCAAGCTGCTCTAATAGGAAGGGGGCTGGAATTAGATGATCTTTAAGGTCCTTCCAACTCAACCCATTCACTGATTCTGCCTTGAACTACCTGAATGTCCAATAAGAAACATTTCATTTTTATTTTGCCTTACATGAAACTGCAAACTTTAGCTGCTAAAAGACTTGACTGTTTCACAAAGTTAGAAGTGGGAAGGGCTGTATGAAAGGTGACAATTCCCATCTAGTGCTGATATTGCACTGCTGAAGATTGCTTCTCGTCTCCAGTTAGTTTTATCATTTGATTTCTCTAGATTGGCAAAACTCATAAGGACTTTTTGAAGGTGCTTGATTGAAAGGTTTGTAGGAAATTCTGGGCAACCTGATCTAGTTGTGGCTGTCCTTGGTGCCTGCAGGGAGGGTTGGACAAGATGACCTTTAGAAGTCCCTTCCAATCTAAACCATTCTATGATTCCTATAATGCTGAAGTGTAAACAGTGCATGTGGCCTGTATACTGCATTCTCCACTGTGAGCTTCACAGTGTCCCTAGGAAGTCTGTCAGATCCCAAAGAAAAAGGTAAATTCTGCCTGCTTCCCAGATCTCTCCCTTCCCAGAAGCCAGCAAGCAAAACGTTCTCATGTATTGTTGTCTTTTTGTCCCAGCTGTACTTGTGTGTCCTCAGTGTGCCTGTGGTAAAGGACTAATAAAACTGTTCCTGTGCTCTGCCACCCCTTAGCAGATGAACATTGTCAGAGCATCAGCTACCACTGCTGGATGATAGAAATTCTCTCTACTTGCAGGTAAATGGTATTCCTGAGGAGAGGAAGCTAACAGAGGCAATGAATTTGTAATCAGAGAAGGCAGCAAATTCGTTTTACTTCCTCATTTGTTGGTTGGTGCATGAGTTTTTCTGGTGTCTGTTCTGCATGCCCACAGTATTGAGATGATTTCAGTGCCAGAGAGTGCAGTCACTTCGTGGAGCTGCTGTACTGTATCCTTTTGTACTTGGGACATTTTGGACAATTTGTAAACACTGATAACTTTTTATATTTGGTACATTCAGAAAAGAATCTTTAATCTTTCATATATATATGTATTAATAAATAGCAAAGTTTATTCTGATTGGTGATCTCTCCTAGAGGTTTGAACAGAGAAATGAACACTTCAAAAAGATCAACCAGGTTCAAAGGATTTGAACCCTGACAGTGTTCAAAGACAGGCTGGATGGGGCCTTGAGCAAGATGGTCTAGTAGGAGATGTCCCTGCCCATGGCAGGGATTTGGAACTAGATGGTCTTTAAGGTCCCTTCCAACCCAAACCATTCCATGATTCTATGATGATTTCAGACTGTTCAATGGGATGATGGAATTGCCTTGTATTTGCTGATGAAAAGTAGCAATGAAAACTTGTGCAATATGGTGAGGCTCAGCAATAGCATTCCAGATGCAGTAGGCACTTCTTTTGTAAAGATTATCAAACTGAAATGAGCAAAGTTAGCTTTGGGGGAAAAAAAAAACCAACAAACCACAAAGCAAGAAGAAACACTCCTAAAACTATTCCTTGTGAAAATTGTATTTCTGTTCCTTTACCAGATCCTTCAAACTCCTAAACTATTCCTGTTGGATTTCCTTTCCTTTATCAGATCCTTCACCAACTTGTAAGCAATAAATATTTAAAATCTGTCCATTCATTCCTGTGGTTGTGTTGGAAGAAACTGTTCCAAACCACTGTAGGCAGAAATGAAATGTCTGCAAGTAACCAAGGGTAGATTTTGTTCTTGTGTATGTACATGGACCAACTTTTACATCTTTTTTTGGTGATATTCCTGATGTAGTTTATTTTTTATATCCTCCACATCATTTGTCCTGTCTAAAGCAAAAGGAGTCCTGTAGGGGGGCAGCTACCTATCAAAAGCCCAGAAATTATTTTTTTACATCTTAAAAAGGAGTTGATTAAATATGTGGCTGATTGAGAGGCATTTGTGTAACTGAAAGATTAATAATTGGAACTTTGTTAGGAGAAACTGAGCTTATTTCCTTATTGTTCCTTTTTTTTTTCCCCAGTAAACTTTGATAATTTATCTCCTGATGTGGTTTGGCTTACTTTAAATTACTCTAAGTAGTTCAGTCTCTGCTGTAACAGCTCACACCAACAGAACTGGGTGGAAGTGAGGTCAGTAAGACCTGGGGTTTTACCTTGAAGCACTCTGCTGTTGTGCTTTGGCTCTCTCCTGCAGCGTTTTCTCTTTCAGGAGCTGCAAGTTGTTCTTCAGGACATTGCATTGGAAACAGAAAGCTGTGTGTGCTTTAGCATTGCTAAATGCTGCCTGTGCTTCCTTAGCTGAGCTTTGTGAGGTCTCTGCTAAGAGAAATTTAGAGTTATTTAGGAACTTGAGGCTAAAAAGAAACTGCAAAGTAATGGTAGTAGGGTTTGTAAAGACTAAAGCAGTTGGTGGCTTTTCTTCCCCTTCCCTCAAAACATCAAACTGAAGGGACTTTCGGCAAAGACCTGGCATGACAGGAGGAGTGATGGATCCAAACTGGAAGAAGCTGGACTGAGACATGAGGAAATTCTCCCCCATGAGGGTGGTAAAGCACTGGGATAGGTTGCCCAGAGAATTTGTGGAGGCAACAAGCCTAGCAGTGTTCAGAGGCAGGTTGACTGGAGCCTTGAGCAAGCTGGGCTAGTAGGTGGTGTCCCTGCCTACTGTGGGATGGCTGGAACTGCATGATTTTTGAGGTCCCTTCCAACCCAACCCATTCCATGATTCTATAATGTAGCCCTGGGAATCATACCAATTGCTGCTGTACTATGAGAAGTAGCTCAAGCTAAGTTGAAGCGTCTGAGACAGCTGGCATAAAGAACCATTCCAACTCCCTTTTAAAGTAGCACTCCTAACACCTACCTTGTCCAGAAGCTACCAGGCAGGAGCTTTCAGCACTCAACCAGCCTCCTAAGAGAGCTCTCCTTTTGTCCAGCAGCTTGGGTGGTATTCAGAGTACAATCAGCATTTGGTTTCTCTTAGTCTCTCCTGCTGTTTTCAGCTGTTCGAGCTTCAGTGCTTTGGAATGGAAATGAATGGAATGGATTTTAAATACTGATTTCTGCTGCAGCCTAAGACTGACCTTTGTAAATAGTGTTGGGTTTGGATCCTAACAGGTTCTGATGTGACAATCAACTACCAGTGGAGCTGCTCCCAGCTTAATCTCTGTTAATATTCACCAGTGCCAATAGATTTAAGGAAATTCCTTAAAGTGTTCTGTACATACAGAAAAAAACCTTAAGTTTGTACCAGCAGCTGCTCCACTTAACCCTGAAAAGAATCTGATGATGTAGGTGACTTGGGTATTAAGCACACCCAAAGTGTTTTATGGTTGAGAGCTTCATTTACTTGAGGTACATTTAGTAAGAGATGATTTATTTTTACTTATTCAAACCATTACTCTGAAAGCATAGATTTATAAAGCTGGCTAAAGACACTTAATGGCTAAAGATTTATTACTAAAGTGCTGATAGTTAAGAGCAGTACATTCACAACCCCTTTTAATGGCAGCAGGAGCTGATGCTGTATTGGGAGGCAGTTGCAACCAAGTGAACTGAAAAGCACTCCAGCTGTCTTTGTGTAAATACCTGAAATGTAACATCTAATAAACAGGAACACACAAAGTGGTGATGTCACTGCCTGCTTCTTTCACTTGATGCCTGTGCTTTTTCTTACAGCTCTTACTGTTGTGGGTGGGTTGCCCAGGGAGGTGGTGGAAGCCTCATCCCTGCAGGTGTTTAAGGCCAGGCTGGATGAGGCTGTAGCCAGCCTGATCCAGTGTGAGGTGTCCCTGCCCATGGCAGGGGAGTTGGAACTAGACGATCCTTGTGCTCCCTTCCAACCCTGACTGATTCTGTGATACTGGAAGTGGAGTCCAGGAACTCAATGGGGCCAAGAACTGAAGTGCAGCTGATTGTGCAGGATTTGTTTGTCTGGGTGAGATGCCCCAGGATCTTGAAGTGCTTGCACCACATCAGGTATTACCTTCTCTATTATCCAAGTAGCTCTGGGCACAGGAACTATCCCTTTGGACCCTCTGCTTAAGTCCCACACTAAAGAGAAGGGTCTCATTAAGTGGCTCAATGAAAAGCTAAAGCAACCCAAACAAATCTCAAAGATGAGTTTCTTGATGTTGCCAGACTGAAGAGCAAAGTCAGTTAGAATCATAGAATCATAGAATGGTAAGGTTGGAAGGGACCTCAAGGATCAGAGTTCCTCTGCTCTTGCACAGAGCCCTGCTGCAGGCTTTCCAGCTTGTAACACAGGGAGGAAAAAAGAATCTGTGCCCTTGCTGTGGGCTTCTACTGCAGCCCCCTGAGCTCCAGGGGTGACTTTGGCTACTCCAGCTGTAATTTCAGACCTGGGACAGTGTGATCCACTGCAGAAGAAATCTCCTTCTGCATTGCATCTGAAATACAAGTGACAACCTGCCCTTTAAAGTGTCACAAATTAATAGTATCCAGAATATCACCTTGGAAAAGCTGCAGTTACTGGTCTCTCACTGAAGGAAGGCACAAGAGTGAAGTGTAACCCAGCTGGAGTCAAACAGTGAGAAGCTTTTACTTACTCCCATTACAAAAATAAGCATCCACAGCACATTTATTTAATGTTTAAATTACTCCATCTCTTTACACAACCTGAAAAGAAAATATATTTATCCCACATACAGTAATAGTAAACAAGTGCAGTATTTCAACCATGAAAAATAAATCTTTTAACCAAGTCTGTACAACAGATAAATAAAATTATATCTACAATACTTAGAAGTTGTGAAGAACAAAAAAAAAAAAAAGAACAAAACAAAACAAAACCCAAAATTACCCCTCAGACTCACAGTTCCCCATTGCTCCTAATACTGGCATAGATGAAAGGTTTGTATCCTGTCCTCCACCACAGTGATCACCTACACCACTTCCTTTCAGCAATTCAAGAGGTTGGAAGTAATGCACCTAAAGAACAAATAGCTGAATGAGCATCTTTCCAATAGCTCCCCTGGCAGACTTAAACTGCTGAATTTGGGGGAAGGAAAGGATTGATTTCTTGTTCTTTTGTGATGAAAGACTGGTCATTCTTGATAAGAAATTTCCACCAAAAAACCAAAACAACCCAACCCTTAAGTGGAGCCATTCCATTCTTCTAACAATTGTTTATGTGGCTGCAAGTTTGAATTCAACTTTTTTACCTGGGCTAAGATCAAAACCATGGACATGACAGTAAGGGGCTACAAATTAAGATTCCTATTGTTTTATAATCACAGGTAATTGCATAAATGCTTGGAAAACAATGTTGTGCTCATGGGTTTTGGCTTCTACCTGAAGCAAAAGCACAAACAGCAAAGAAATGACCATAACTTGACCCCGAAGGGCTATTTCTTTACTTTTTGTGCTAAAAGGAAGAGTTAAAAAGATGGACACTCAAAAACAAAACCCAAAAAACCCCCAAACCATCCAACCAACAAAAAACCAAACAAACCACCAACAAAACCCCACAACACAACAACAAAAACCCCAAAAAACCCACCCCAATAAACAGGGATAAAGGTTCCCCCAGGCAGCTCCTATCTTATTTCTTCTATAGTTCTGAGACCCAGCCATCTGTGTGCAACAGGCTGACCACTCAGTCCCTCCTCCTGCTTGCAACAGATTGACTTGCAGCCTTTTAAATGAAAATATGATTACAAGAGAGAGATTGGCACCAGCTCACTAATGAGATCCAGCTCCATGTCACCTGCAAACTCGAGAGTGGTTTGAAGATCACCCTTCCCCTGTTCTCCTGGTTCCTTATGATCTGGTGGAGTTGGGAGATTTCATCTGACTGGAAAAGGCTAGAGGTCATCCAGAAGCTCTCCATCTCAAACTGAGTCTTTGGAAAGCATTCATCTGTTTGTTCTGTGTGCAGAGAATTGCACATAATTACACAAATTAGTGGAAGATTTAGGGAAAGCAGAGTTTTTAGGGGAGAAAAAAATAAAAATGTATCTATAAAAAAAAATCACCTCAGAATTCACCATATTTGCTGAAAACAAATGTCTAAAAAAAAACAACCCTAAAACATTATGTAAACTTGTATGTAATCTTCAATCACTGAACTGGTGATGACTTTTAGTTTCCAGGTATAAAGGGTTTCACATAGCATTTGCTATCTCCACCCAAAATACTCCTTTCTAACCAATAAAAGCCCTCGAAATCACCATTTTGTTCAGAAGAATGCCCTGGTTGCCCAGTAACTTTGTGTTTCACATCAGCTAAAGGTGAGCACTAAGAAAGGATCACAAGTTTGCTGTGGCTTGTTCCTTGCTGAGCATGATTCCTGCAGTAACAGCCATTCTTTGGGTGGCTGAGCCCAGGTGCAGCTGGCTCCATGCTCAGCCCACGGGATCGCTGAAGCCCTTCACTGCCTTGTGCCGTGTAAACAGAAACATCTATCAATTAGAAAAGACTCATCTCCACATGCAGCTCTGTACAGTGCATTCTTCCTTCTCTGGCTACTTGAGAAGGCTACTTCCCACCCGAGGGATGTCCACGTGCACTATATACACTTTCCACGCCCCTAATGTAAACGCCTCCTCGCACCTCTGGCGCAGAACTTTTGTTCAGGCAGACACGATGTAAACCTGAAGGAAGTTGCCAAGAACTTTCCCAAATTAATGCCTTGACTGATCTTGCACTGCTGAGAAGAGGAGCAGTCCAGAAAAAAATCCAGCTATGCACAGCAACCTTTTCAGCAGAGTGGAGTTGTCCTTAGGAACCACGATCTGTGCCAGGTCATTTGTGATCTGAGAGATTTCATGTGCCACACACACAAAGATGAAAGTGCTGACGAGTACATTGAACATTGGATATCCAGGAATGAGCACCAAGATCCCCTTTGTGTCTGCTGCCAGCCAAATGTGGTATTGGCAAATGAAAAGCTGCAAGAAGAAAATGAAAAGTCTGTCTTTAATAATAGTTAGATATCAAGCTTTTTACTTGCAGAAAAAGCTGCAATTCAGGGCAACAAAACTGGTGAAGGGTCTGGAGAACAGGGCTGGTGGGGAGCAGCTGAGGGAACTGGGGGTGTTCAGTCTGGAGAAAAGGAGCATGGCCAGAGATGGAGAAAGGGGATTCTGCCACTTTGCTCTGCTCTGCTGAGACCTGACCTGCAGTACTGCATCCTGCTCTGTAGCTCTCAGCACAGAAAGGTCATGGATGTAATGGAGCAGATCGAGGAGGGCAACGAAAATGATCGGAGGGCTGGAGCACCTCTGATAGGAGGACAGGCTGAAGGAGCTGGGGGTGTGCAGCCTGGAGAAGAGAAGCCTCCAGGCAGACCTAACAGCAGCCTGCCAGGACCTGAAGGGGCTGCAAGCAGGCTGCAGAGGGACTGTTTGCAAAGGCCTGCAGGGACAGGACGAGGGCAATGGTTTGAAATGAGAGCAGAGCAGATTGAGCTTGGATGTGAGGAACAAGTTGTGCACCAGGGGGGTGCTGGGACACTGCAACAGGTTGCCCAGGGGGTTTGGACTGGATGACCTTTGTAACTCCCTTCCAACCCAAACCATTCAATGATTCTGACTCAACTTACCTCTAGAGAGATTTTGCCAAACCAGGCAAAGAAGGAGCTATAGACAGACCGGATGTAGCCAGGAATGTTCCTGATGAGGATGAAAGCTAAAATCTTTTGTAAAAGAAGGCAGAAAACCAAAGTGATTGTGAATGACACAGATCTCTCACACACATACACACACACACAAGGTTTATTCACTTTCATTAAAATCTAATAAATACCAAACGAAAAATGAAAAACTATTCTACCATCTTGAGGAACTATCTGAATGCCCAATAAGAAGCATTTCATCTTTATTTTACCTTACATGCCCCCTCATGGCAGGGGTGGTGGAACAAGATGATCTTGAAAGTCCCTTCCAACCCAAGCCATTCTGTAGCACCTCCCAAACACTCATGTGTCCTTACTGCTTTTTGTCTTGTCCATTGCTATGCAATTAAATCAGAAGGTGGATTTAAAATAGTGCAAATAAAACCTGCAGTAAGGACCTGATGGTTCATCAAAAGCATAATCCCAGTGTGCCATTTCAGTGCCTAAAGACAGTGCATAAAAGGGAGTGGTCAAACCCTTTTTCACTGTCAGGCAGGAACTGACCACGCACAGCAAAGCAAAAATATATGCCAAAAGGTATTTTACAATCCCAAACTGGGTCCTATCACTGTAAGGAAAAAGACTCTTAATGATCATTACCTGCACCACAGAAACAGAAGGATGTAGCTCATTGCACTCTGTCTTGTTTTTACAGCTACTAGCCCAAACAGAGTAGGTCTGAAAGAAAGGAAAATCAATCTGGGTAGCAATTTGATGTACCACTTAACAAGAGAACATGAGGTGAGCTATTCTGAAGTGCTTCACCAGTAGTTGGTTGGCAAAAGAAAACTACATTGTGCTCAGTTTTGGGTTTCTCTGGAATTCTTCTATGCCACTGGTAGCATATTTGCTCACACCCTCAGCTACAAACATAGTGCTGACCATTTTATCATCACAAACAGCTGCATTATCTAGCATATTGTTTTCATGACTCAACTTTCTTGTGCCATCTGCATTGAACTGAAGGAGTTTTGCCTACATGAAAGATGGTTTCACCTCCAGCTGACTGAAAGAACTTCAGATATCTTTAGAGATTTACAAACCTAGTTGTAGAGAGTACGTACCAGAAAGGAAACAACTGAAATAAATAATAAAATATTTGAAACTCTGCTGGAGAAAAGAGGATCTCCCTTCCCTTCTGAGATCATCTGACGTTTCTGCAATGCCAGATAAATAAAAGCAAACAGCATCCCATGAAACACCACCTGCCAAGGACAAACAGAAGGCAATTAATATTTCAGAGCTTTTACAGGTACTGCAGTTAAGGGCTCCTGCTCTTAACAGAAATGCAATAGGAGAAACTGTTTGTACTAACAAAGCATCAGCATCCAGAGTTCCTTTCCAGATTTACTGAAGCAACTAGAACTAGCTCTCTACACAAGGCTGTCATAAGCTGAATCTTTTACTTTATTTGTGCTTTTTTGAGTTCTCTTGCTAATACTTCACAGAGCATTAAAGACACAACAATGACAGTTCAAGAAGCTTTCAAGTATCTCCTATCCCTCCTGCAATCTATGGCAGCATTGAAAAGGGCTTTCTTTGGGGAAAAAAACCCCTGAGTTCTCTGGCCTTCTCCTAAGCTGGCAGGTGAAAACATTCAAGAAGCACTACAAGCTCTTCCCTCCCTCATAGACAGTTCATCAACAGTGTTCAGTGATCTGCTGCCAACTTCTCATTAGCTAGCAACACCATGCTGCTGCAGGCCCACGTGGTGCTGCTTTTCTGCATTTATTTTGGGACTTCCTCTTCAGCAGATCCCACACTGTCCAAAAGCAGCACAGCTCCAACTCTTGACACGCTGTGACACAGCATGTGGGGAGCAGCACAGGAAGGGTCAGCTGTGTGCTCTGCAAATCTCAGCTGACCCTCAGAGGGAGGAGTGTACAAGTCTCCCTCTCAGGGGCAAGGTTAGCAGATAAAGGCTCCTATCCTAGGAACTCCATCAGCAAAAAGAGTCAAAACCAGACTGGTCTCTCCCTGTTCTCTTTCCCCACATTGTAAGGACCTTTCTCACTGGATAAACAGTTTAATAATATGTGCAACAAAAGCCTGATTAGGGCACCAAGCCTCTGGGTTTAGGAGTGTTTTAAACGTTATCTAAAAAGATAATTGATACTAATTTCAAAATCTATTATCAAGAAAACCATTACAGTGCTTTGCTTTGGATTTCAATATCCTGAAGTGCTTACAGGTGTTAAAATCTGGTGGTGAAATTCTTGAGAAAAGACCAATCTAGGTCAGAGAATGGCTTAGGTTGGAAGGGACCACAGAGATCATCTACTCCAACCTCCCCGCCACGAGCAAGGACACCTCTCAACTAGTCTCAGCTGCTCAAGGCCTTACTCAACCTGGCCTTGAACATCCTCAGGGAGGAGGCAGCCACAGACCCTCTAGGCAATCTATTCCAGAGTCTCACCAGCCTTGTATTGAAGAACTTCTTCCTAAGATCCAGTCTAACCCTGCTCTGCCTCAGCTTCAAACCATTCCCCCTTGTCCTATTGCTTGACACCCTTATGAGAAGTCCCTCTGCAGCCTTCCTGTAGGATCCTTTCAGGTTTTGGAAGGCAACTCTAAGGTCCTTACATAATCTTCTCAGAGCAAACTAAGGAGAAGCCAACAGCAAATAAATCATCATCCATCTTTTAAGCAATGCTTTGGCAGACATTTGCAGCAGTAAGGTGGATGCAGCTTTGTCTTCTATTAAACAATACAGTGGGACAACTCCCTGGTTTCTCTGGAGGGAAGGGGAACAACTCTCCCTCCCCCCTGCACTTAAGAGCCCAGCAGAAATGGATGCAAATGGTACGTACATAGCGATCCAACTTCCACCTGAACCACCACTCATAGACATTCCCATTCAGTTCAAAACACTTGGACAGTGGCCAGAAAGAAAAGATCTTCTCAAACACACCCTGTTAAAAAGAAAAAGGCATAACCCCTCATGTTGATGTCACCCACATTTACTAAATTTAAATCAATCTGCTGCCTTTTAGTATCCCCAGGTGGCCAGCAGCATTACCAAAAGGAGAGGCCTTCTCAGATGGCTCTCCCACTCACAAAAGCTAAACACCCACCAAAAAGACTTCAGATGAGAGAGGGTTTCACTTTTGTTTCCCATACTTTCCTTCCTGCACTGCAGGCTTCAAGGGCAAGCCAATGTGCTGGGATAACAAATGGACACTCCACAGAATGCTACAGTTCAATGGACTTGAAACCAGTAAGGGCTTAAAACTCCTCCCTGCACAGCTCTAAGGTGACCAGCTCTGCTCTTACTCCTGCCAGCTAGGTTTACAGCATGTAGTAAGGCACTAATTTAGGATGAGAACCAACCTTCTGCTAGGGCAGCAAAACCAACACCAAGTCTCTAGGAGACAGATCTTTAGATCTATCACCACATGATATCAGCAGATGCTAGAAAAAAATCA
The DNA here is from genome assembly GCA_013396675.1 of Eubucco bourcierii. Lineage (NCBI taxonomy): Eukaryota > Metazoa > Chordata > Aves > Piciformes > Ramphastidae > Eubucco > Eubucco bourcierii. The sequence continues at coordinate 594,745 of VWZE01025431.1, read as the reverse complement.
CAGAACCACAGAATGCACTGGGTTGGAAGGGACCTTTAAAGGTCATCCAGCCCAACCACCCTGCAGTACACAGGGACATCCCCAAATAGATCAATCTGCTCAGAGCCCCATCAAACCTGAACTTGAATGTCTCCAGGGATGGAGCCTTTTCTGGGCAACCTGTTCCAGTGCTTCACCACCCTGATGGGGAGGAATTTCCTCCTAATGGCTCATCTCAGTCTATCTCATCAATTCAAGCAATCGAATGGCTTGAAGCCATCACCCCTTCCCCTGTCACTCCATGCCTTTGTCACAAGTCCCTCTCTGGCTCTACTGGAAGCTCCTTTTGAATACCAGCAGGCTGCTCTAAGGTCTTCCTGCAGCCTTCTCTGAGCTGAACAACCCCAACTGTCATCCTGTGCCCACACCAGAGGTGCTTTAGCCCTCTGATCATTTTAGTAGCCTCCTCTGGACTCTAATAGTTCCATGTCCTTCCTATGTTGGGGGCACCAGAGATGGACACAGGACTCCAGGTGGGGTCCAGCAGAGCAGAGGGGCAGAATCCCCTCCCTGTCCCTGCTGCCAACACTGCTTTGGATGTAGCCCAGCACAGGGTTGGTTTCTGAGGTGCCAGCTCATACTGAGCTTCTCCTTACTCGACACCCCCAAGTCCTTCTCCTTAGCACTGATCTCTATCCATTATCTTTCCAGCCTTGATTTGTGCTTGGGATTGTCCTGACCCAGGTGCAGGACCTTGCATTGGCTTTGTTGAACTTGATGAGGTTTGCATTGCCCTTTAAGCACACAACAAAAACCCCCTCACCTCAAACCTGAAGCACAGACCTTTGTATTTATTACATTTGTAGAATAATGCTGAGAACATCTACAAATGCTAGGAAAAAAAAAAAGAGTAAGACACAGAATTATGTTTTTCCCAGCATCCACACCACTTTGAATATGAAAAACAAGGCAAAAGGTTCCATTTTCCAATCTTTTTTTTTTTTTTTTCCTGTATTTATGATGCAGGAGCAAATGTACAAGTTCTGAGCACATTTAAAAGTAGAGACAGGTAATACCCTCACAGGGCATTAAGGACAAAAATAGGCAGAATGTACAAACCTGAGAGTATGACAGAAAACATATACATGTCAGCAAGCAAAGCAGTTTCAGCAGTAACCCAAAGTGCCACAAGCAGTTCCCTGAGGAAGAAATCAATTAATCAGCACTCAGTCATCAATTTTTCAACAGCAAAACCCAGGATGCATGAAATAATAATTGGCAATTATTTAGTGCTGCTCTGCTTTGTAATAGATACACTCAAATCCACAGTCAACTATCACCAGCTAGATTTTATTACCATCTACACTGAAAGATTCAATTTTGCTTTAAGCAATTAAATTAAACTCTCATAGCAATTAACAACCTATGAATCATACACTGAGATTGAGGGACAATATATAGAGAAAAGGGGAAGAATTTGGGTGCTTAAGCAGAAAGATGATTTTAAAGACTCTGCTTTCCCAAAAACTCTGCACAGAAATATCCTAACAAGGCTGTGCTCAGGCCAGAGTTTACTTATCAGCTGTTCCACCTGACACAGAATTCACCCAGGACAAACTGCATTTCTGGCCACAGCTGTGTGACAAAGACACAGCTGCACTAATAACAGTGTTTCTAATCACATGAAAATGTTTTAGAGCAGAAAGAAAAATTACATCAATCTTACCATTTGCTTTCTTCTGGACTACCTGAGGCCATATAGCTAAGGTGGCATAAATGATCATAAACCAGACAGTGACCAATGGCACAAAGTAGTAGAACTGGTAAGGTCGGTCCATCACGATGCACAGAACCACAACCAGGAAATTGAGACGAAACAGAACCTGCAGGATGGCAAGAGGAGAGAAGACAGAGGGGAGGCAAAGCTGAGAGAGATGGGAAGGTGGTTCTTTAGCATGATATGAAAACAGCTGTCTGTCTGATGTGTCACACGATGATTATATTCCAGTTGAAACACTGCTGAATACCTTGGGGAAAAATCAACAAGGCTGCAAGCTGCTTGTGTAGTACTGGGCCTGTCTTGGGTAGAAGTAGCCATGAAAATAAGTCAGCCAGAGCTGACCATGATTCCCCAGGCTGAGGACAAGTACTCCAGCTGCTGCATGCTGTTAATCTTTCTCTGTTTTACTCCCACATCTAGCTGGGCTGGCTCAGGTAAAGCTAAGGTCACAAATGTATCACAAATGCTGCAGTTAGGCTGCAGACAGAACCACAGAATGGTTTGGGTTGAAAGAAACTTTAGAGATCATCCAGTTCCAGCCTTCCTGCCATGGGCAGGGACACCTTCCAGACAACTTAGACCAGGATGCTCAAGGTCTCGTCCAACTTGGCCTTGAACATCTCCAGGGAGGGGACATCCAGAACCTCCCTGGGCAACCTGTTTCAGTGCCTCACCACCCTCACTGTACAGAATTTCTTTACCTGGGTTTACTGAGCACAATGACCTGAGTGACCTGACAGCACAGCACTTAACAGCAATAAAACCATCAATTTTTAACTGCTACAGCACACACTGCAAAAGCTGGGCAGGAACCCATAAAAACAGTTGTTCTTCAGGGTGAAAATTCCTTTTCTGCATTACCAAATGTAGGCTCCAACACACTGCCTTTTCTTGATGCACCCCCAGGATATCATTTCCTCTCTTGGGCACAAGGGCACATTGCTGTCCCATGCAGAACTCCCTCTCCACCAGGACTCCAAGGTCTTTCTCCATGGAGCTGCTTTCCAGCAGGACAAACCCTAGCCTGTACTGGTACCTGCTGTTACTCCTTCCCAGACTCTGCACTTGTCCTTATTGAACTTCATATTTAAAATATTTGACATGAAATATTCCTAACTGAAATCTTTCACATTTCAGATATTTACCTTGCTAAGCCTAGACAGTGACATTTTTGCCATGCTAAGGAACATTTATATGCTGTATGTTTGTATTAGATACACACCACCAAGTAATCAGCTATCACATGGGAGCACCAGCACTGCAAACCTTGGCTAAATAAGCTGACCTCACATTGCTGAGGGAGTAGGGATCTATTAGAGAGGTTTTTAATCTGATTAAAAAAAACCCAACCAAACAACAACAAACCTACCAACAGTGAGTAGATATTCTTACCTGACACACTCTGTACACTCCAAAGTCCCCTTTGAGCCAAAAATAGGAGAAGTGCCCATAACCTGTTTGGAACAGATACGCAGCAACCAGAACTCGAATGTGCATGTAGACAGGCAAAAACTGTTGAGAAAAATAAAGTACTTTTTTAAAATGGCCATGGAAATGCTTTTGGCTTTCCATTTTTTCTATCCCCTCCCCATTCTATGTTTTTTTTCTCCACTGCAATAATTCAACTTGGAAACATCATGCTCCATTTCCCTTTTTCTTACCAAGCTCTTTTGGTCTCCTAATCTCTCTGATGTTAAAATGAATTTGTTCTGTTTGTTGCTCTACATTTCCCATATTCTATTAGTAGCTAAGAAGGGCCTTTTGAAAGTTTATGTTCAGCAGTTTCAAGTGCAGAACATAAAAAAGAAGGGCTGCTAGAAATTAAAAATAAATTAACCTAATATTCTACACAGTGGTAAGAGGTCTATTTTCTCATGGGTTAAGTAAGGCATAAACTGCTCTTAGCAATGAAATCTACACTTGGAAAGAAAAATGAATCCTGCTAATACCATTTAAAAAAATACAGGAACAGTAGTTATTAACTCTTCAATCCTAATACACATTTGCACTCTCTTTCCTTGGATGTCATAAAACCAAACTGCATTCCCACTTAAAATAGAATACATTAAAATAACTTACAGTGCTTGCTCCAGAGATATGATAAATCAAAATAACAAGCTGCATCCAGCCCTTCCATTCATCAGTCTGTTCTCTATTTAACACTTTAGTCTAATGCAAAACAAAACAAGAGTGTTGCTATTCCAAAAAGTACAAGACACATCTACAAAAATGGGGAGAAAGAGTTAAAAACAATAGACAGTTTTATGGGTCTCAACTGCAAAAGGCTGTCTAGGGGACACAGGCCTGCCAGATTTTCATGTGTTCTAAGCTCTCTTGCACCCAAGCTATGCTCACTTCGAACCTGACTGACAATGGCTGCAAGTGCTTAATCTCCACATGCTTTCAAAAAGCAAAGCATCTAATTCCATGCAAACATCGCTTGAGTGCATTTTTTGCACTCAAATCTAAATTTCTGTTTAGTTATTTGCACTCAAAACGTCTGAGAAGCACTGAGGGAACTAGGGTTGTTTAGTCTGGAGAAAAGGAGGTTGAGGGGAGACTTTATTGCTCTCTGTAACTCCCTAAAAGGAGATTGCAGCAAGTTAGGGTTGGTCTCTTCTCCCTAGAAACAAGTGACAGGACAAGAGGAAATGGCCTCAACTTGCACCAACGGAGAACTAGGTTGGATATGAGAAGAAGCTTCTTGACTTGAACAAGTTCTCATACACTGAGAACAAGGATTCTCAAAGCCTGGCACAGGCTCTCCAGGGAAGTGGTTGAATCTCCATTCCTGGAGGTGTTTGCAAGAGGCAGAGATGTGGTGCTGAGGGACATGGTTTATCCCTAGCCTTGGCAAAGTTAGAGAACGGTTGGACTCAGTGATCTGAAATGTCTTTTCCAACCTAAACAAGACTGTTTCTAAACTAGTAGACAACATTGTAAGCTGGATGCCAACGTGATCATTAATTACCTCTTTGGTGTTTTCAGTGTAAAATACCCCCAGAACCAAGATATAGACGATGGGTATGAAGAAAGATGAATGCGTATAAAATTTATTTTCCTTCATGAAAAGATTTGCTCTGTCACACAGATAAAAATAGGTCATGATTAGGCCAAGTTTGCAGAAGGAGTGTAAGAGCATCTCTAAAGTAGAAACGTGAGGAGTGCTGACAGCAGGTTTCCTCTCCTCTCCGCTTTCCAAATCAGTGCAGGATTTGTTCTTCCGGTAATTATTCCGATGAATTAAACTGATAATTAAAGATCCAATAATGGACAGAGTGAAGAAACAGAAAGCTAACTTCTGGATCAGAGTGAGAGGAGGCTGAGGCTGGCAGCAGGAGCCATCAATGGGCTTCATGATCTTATTGCAGTAGACATTCATGAGGATCATTGCATTCTGTCAAAGAAAGAAGTGGTTTGGTTGATTAATCTCCAATTAAAAAGTGAACATCTCCCTTGTGTGGCATTGCCATCAAGCAGATGTCATTCTCCCTTGGCATTATGCAGATAAATTGTCACATTACAGTCAAAACATCTCTTCCCTGAGCTTTCTGAGGTAATCTAAAAGACATAATCCTGATCCTTACACTAGAAGGGTTCTCTCTATTGGCTGCTAAAGGAGCCATAAAGAGCCACATGGACTAGAAACAAAAAGCATCTCACAAACTTGGGTCCTAAAGTGAGACACTGGAATAGGTTGCCCAGGGAGGTTGTGACTGCTCCCTCCCTCTAGATGTTCAAGGTCAGGTTGGACAAGGCCTTGAGTGACCTGTACTAGTAGGAGGTGTCCCTGCCTATGGCAGGGGGTTGGAACTAGATGATCCTTGAGGTGCTGTCCAACCTTACCATTCTATGATTCTATGAAAGGGGCAGTGAAAGTCTCTAAACATGGCAAGGAGATTGAAACTTGTGGAAAGAGGATAACTAGTTCATCCAATACTTGAAATCTACTTGAGGATAGATTCAGACTAGATTTGAATCTACTTGAGGGCAGATTTAGGCTGCAGATTAGGAAGAAATTCTTGACAGTGAGGGTGGTGAGACACTGGAAGAGGTTGCCCAGGCAGGTTGTGGAAGCCCCCTCCATAGAGATGTTCAAGGGCAGGATGGATGAGGCCTTGAACAATCTGGTCTAATGGGAGGTTTCCCCCCACCATGGCAGGGGGTTTGGAACTAGATGATCTTTAGGGTCCATTCCAACCTAAACCATTCTATGAGTGTAGAAGCTGGAACCTTCAAAGCAGTGGAATTAGAGTCATGTGGTGGGAAAGCTCAGTCAGAAGGGCAGACTGACAGAGCTTGGAGCTGTTCATTAAGGCATAGGTTAAACACAAATGAAGAAATCAAGTCAGTGGCAGCCCATGCAGACAGGAAGGTAAATATTGTGTGCTTTCTAATCCTTTGCCTGCTCCTACTAAACCAAATTAGGGAAGACCTCATTACCACACACCAGTACACAAGGGGTGGCTACCAGGAAGATGGAGGCTCTTGTATTACAAGGAGTCCCATGGAAAAGACAGGGGGTGATGGGAACAAGTTACTGCTGGGGAGATTCCCATTGTACTTCAGAAGAAAGTATTACCCCATGAAAACTGTTGGACATTGGAATCATCTCCCAGGGGAAGCAGTGGATTCTCCTATACTGCTCAGTTTTCAGACTCAGCTTGACAGGCTGCTGGGTCTGCTCACTATCAGTTGTACTACCAGCTAGAAAGGTTGGACCAGGTGATCCTTGGGGTGCCTCCCAATATGGCACTCTGTGATTCCATTCATCCTGCCTGCCATTTCAGGACATTCACTTCAGTCTTGTTTACTGTCATTTCTTTTTCATGCTGAGCAGTGACAAAAGCACTTACTGTATCTCTGCTCGATTCAGGGAGGTGCAGACCATCTGCAGACTTCATGATAGTTTCTTGCGCTATTAATTTTGACACACTGAACACTTTCACTTTAGCTTTGGAATTTCGGGAGCTGCTGTTCAGAATCCGAACAGCTGCTTCATTATAAGCATCTATTTTCTCATTGGTGATCATCTTCCTGCTTTCACTCAGCAGACCTTCATAAACAGGATCTGAAAGGACAAAGGAGCAGGTTAAGCTTCTGACAAACACACCTGCACAACTCAGGTTGCACAAGCTATTTTCATTTAGGTAGTCAGAGTTGTTTAATGGCACACAAAAAATGTACAGCTAGGAGTAAGTGACTGTTACAGAAATGAGTTGTTTATGATGAAATGTTCTTACCACCATTCCCTACTCATGCATATATGTGCTTATAGATTAGAAAGCTTTGGCCAGACATGAATGCCTGTTTAATGTCTCCAAATCCATGGAGAGTGTGTAATGTTGGGGCACAGAGCTGCTTAATGCCTTCTCTCAGAAAAGGGATCCTCCAAGGAAAGGCTCCAAAGCCAAGCGGACAGAAGACAGGCAGCAGAATAGACATGTGTAGGGGGGGAAATAAATAAATCTCTCAAACCCTCTAGTTATTGCAGAATAAACCAGCTTCTCATTTCTCTAAGTCACAGTCCATAAGCATATTCCACTTGCTCCTGTTGAGTCCTGTTTAAGTGACAGCAGAATCTCAGTTTTTCAGAAAAGTGGAACACCACTTAATTGCCTGCAGGCTTCAGAAATGATGTACAGCTTAAACACAAAGCTCTATGGGGTTCTAGATCAAAAGGTCAAATGCAGATCAGCAAGCTGCTATGAAAAGCTGCTGCCAACTCTGCTGAAACACTCTACAATCTCTGAGTTGATTTACTTAAGCAGTCTGTACACACAGAGTTGTCCACAAGTAAGCGGCAGGGAGCTACTCTTATTTTTCCCATTAAAGAACTCAGGAATGGCTTAAATGAACTGGATCTGTAGCAACAGAATGGTGGGGTATATCTGACAGCTAATTGCTTCTGGTATAGATAAATATGGGTTTGAAAGATCAATCTGTTGATTCAAGTTAACCTCCAGAACCACCTTTGGCATGAACTCGGATGTGACTGTAAGGGTACAGATCGGTATATTCCTGTCAGGGCTCAAAATCTGCTTTGGCTTCTAACTAAGATGATCATCTGAAATGCTGTTCTATAAACAATTGAGCTGTCCCTGTGAGCTCCCTGTCAGGGACATACCTCAGTTTTACTTAGGAAAAGCAAAACATTGTGAGCTTGGTGCCATAACAAAAATCTCAGACACACTGTGGATCTTAACTCACCAGTGCTCAGAGTACAGAAGCAGGTTTCATTCTAGACACTTAGATTCTCCATATTCTCTGGAGTATGTCTACTCATTCTAGACACACAGAGGGACTGCACTTGTTGAACCTCTCCTATTATTTATGTCTCTGACAACCTAGCAGAACACAAACACAGGAATGCAGCTGGTTTATGCACTCTGGTTTTATGCGTTTGTGTGCTTCGCTCCCAGAAGGGACACACTGAGCACAGCACAGGGAGAACAGACCTGGCACACCGAGTCTGAGTAAGCTACCAAAAAATACAAGGTTCAGAAAGCAAACCATTTTCCTGAAAGAGCTTTAAAATCTCCATCACTAGTAACAGGTGGATAGGCATTGGCTAGTTAAGGCTGCAAGGACGGCCAGGCTGGAATTCAGCCAACACCCTCGTTACTCTACAATAAAGCAATATGGGCTAAGTGTTCCATCTCCTACAGGATCATGACTCAACAGACAGTGACAGTGCAAACTGGTACCTACTGTTCATTACCTTACCTTGTAAGACCCAGTAAACATCACTACTTTTGGCTAACTTTTCCAGAAGAGGTGCAATTGAAGAGATATTGATTTTGTACTGAGTGAGGGCTTCGTTGCTGCCATTGTGAATCTTGATAGACCACTGCAGTAACAAAGAGAGGTATGTCTGAGGATCCTTAATTGATTCTAGTGCTCTGCTAGTAGCTACCTTTGATTATTCCTTCAGTCTCCACTTTTAAAGTGCTAAAAAATTTCCCCTGGACCAAGCAGCTGTCTAGACAGATCATTACACTCAAACCAACCACTCAAATGCAGAGGAGATGATATCCAACTTCACAGAGATTTTCTTTTCATAAATTAAATGTTGCAAGATGTTTTAATTAAAAGCCCCTTGACTTTCAACAATCACAGAGTCATTAAGGTTGGAAAGGACCTTTAACATCGAGTCCAGCTGAGCATGTTGTGGGTTTCTGTTTCTAGCTGTCTACAAAGAACAAGCAGTTATGGTTAAAGTATGTGTTAAGTAAAAAGAATTATTTAGCTAAGAGTCCTATAGCTTTGCAACCTGACCTGCATGTCAGACCACTCTCCATAAAAGATAGCAGTTTCTGTGTGAAATCTAAAGCCTGATGCCACCAAGACTATTTTAAGCTTACTAAGATTCCTAAAGCTTAAACATTTACGTGGATCCTACAGAGGAAGAGAATTTAAGGGATCCATCTGTAAGGAAACAGAGAATTTCTGATCCCTCAGGATATATGTGGAGGTCTGCATACAACTATGACATTACCCTAAAATTAGGGGGCATTCACCCTAGACTGGCATGCCTAGGAGCTTCCACATTGGTAGAGTGCCTGAACTGTCATGAAACCCAAGGAATCTCTATAAAATGGAACACATTTTTTTCCCCTCTACATTTGAGCTGATATGAAATTATAATACCTAATTCCTTCCAAATTCCGGTTCCAAAATATTTGGAAGAGACATCAAACATGGAAGTAATGAGATGAGCAGCTGTTTGGCTCTGGGCTCAGAGGGATGGACTAGATGATCTTTTGAGGTCCATTCCAACCCCTAACATTCTGTGATTCTGTGACTCCCAGTACCAGCCAACTACTGGCATGGACTCCTTAGAGGAGGCCGCTGAATGCCATCCCTAAAAGCTTTAAAGAACTGTTTGACTCTTGTCAAGTGCAGCACAGATAGAACTGATCACGTGCCCCTTCAGGTCCCTGTCAGCCCTGTTTTCTGTGAGGCTCCAACCCACAGCAGTGGTAGAAACTTCCAGCAGAACAAGATTTGGGAAGTGCCCTCTCTTTGGTTGAATTACTCAAGCAAAATTCAGAGTTTTACCCACAAAAGTCTAAAAGTCCACTCAAGAGGAGCTCCAGCTTGGGCCATGTTCAAAAGCAGTTTTTTGGTGACTGACAAGAGATTATTTGAAATGCATCTCAGTCAGCATACTGGTACTTTTATTTAAGTATTTTATTTAATGAATTCTCTTTTAACAAACCTGCTTTATCTTCTAAGCTCAAGTTAATTATAGAACCACAGAATTATTTGGGTTGAAAAAGACCCCTGAGATTATCCAGAATTGCTGCCCAAAAAGCAAGAACTCTAAAACCCACAGCTATAACAAATCATAATTGATACTATAGAAGTACTTCTTGTAGCAGCAAATTCACTGAGAAGGCATTTTTTAATTATAAATTGGGTGTAACAACTTCATCATCCAAACAACTTGAAAGTAGATAAGTTCTCCTACTAGAGCTTTCTTCTTTACTCAGATGTCCCAGAGAACTTACCGTGGCAGCTCCTGCTACAATTATATGAGGTTTTGCCACAGAATCCTAAGACATAAAGCAAGAAGGAATCAGATTTTAAATATTCACAAGTTACTATTATACCAAATTGGATAATTAGGACTCATATCTATATTATTACTTACTGAGTAGGTTAATTCAGACATCTTAAGCGTGACTCAGTCAATCCAGCAGTTGATGATGGCATAAGAATTTATTGTGGATACATTACAGTGGACATCAACCCAGAATTTTCACATCCCAGAATGTGCAGAGTACCAACAAGCACTTAAAACTGTTAGCAATTTAACAGAAGTTCTCTTCAAAAAGCTATGTAAACATCTTCCTTGTTACCAGAATTGCATCATTTGATGCTGCATAACATGACAACCTGTATCAGAACTGAAACATCTGAAATAATTAGGATGTCGTTTGAGGAAATATAAATCATAGCATTCCAAACTTTCCAAATGGTTCTTTCCCTTCAGTTTGGAACCCCTGAAATTAACATAAATCATAGAATGCCTCAAGTTAGAGAGGACTCAGAATGATTAAAAAAATATTTGATAACATACAGGCAGAGGAATCACAGACAGAGGAAGTGAAACATCGAATCAGAGTATGATTCTTTCAGCTCTAATTAAGAGGATTCAGCCTGCTCCTAGGAAGTAGAGGATTTTTTGTTTGGTTGAGTTTTTTTAGCCCAAGTGAAGTCTTTCTTAGGAGACCAGGAGATGCCTAGAAACACAGACACCAGTAAAAACCTCCCTTTCACTACTCTGATGTCAAACTTCAGATCTCTGGTACATAACTGACTGAATTTATGTGATACACTGCAGCTGCTGGACTTTTTTGTAATCTTAGTTGCATGCAAGGGAAAAAAAAAGGCAGGCAGCAGTCCTCTGGCACTTGCTGTATTTTCCTAAAATAAAAGTTTTTCAGACAAACCTCAGTCCAAGATTTGATACGTTGCCTCATGGAGCCATTAACTTCTGGATACCACAGGAAATCCTGTAAAATCAATGCAAGTTTCCTCTGTTAGCTTAGAGAAAAGCAATAAACACCCCAAAATAATTGCCATCAGTTCAAGTGTGAAGGTAAAGCACTCTGCTCAAAGTGAGACTTGCTCAAAGTGGCGAGATTCCACCCGGGCAGCCTATCCCAGGGCTTGACAACCCTTTCAGGGAAGAAGATGTTCCGTATTGGTCTTCCACTTGCACAGGACTAAAGACACTTGAGTACTGTCATTTCATCATCTGCCAGCAATCTGTGGGCAAGCACCCAGCCCTCGGCAGTGGCTGGAGGACAGAAGGGTCAGCCTGATAACTGGAACAGGCAAAATTAAATTCCCCACTTGTTCCTAGTGCTTCTCTGGTTGGTTGTGCATAGTTAAGATTATTGGGTCACAACCATCCTGAGTGTGAAAATTCAGCTGCCATGCCCATAATGGCAACAGCAATCAAAACAAGGAAACAGCTGCCCAATGATGTATTCCTGCCTACCCAGACACCTCCCAAAAGCTGAAACTTGCCATCACAAACCTTGGTGGTCAGATACCCATAAAGGCTTAAGAGTTGTGAAGATGTATTCCTTTGTCAGGCCACAGTAACACAAACCATATTGCGCTGCCCCCCTAGTCCTGCCTTGTGTTCTGCACCTACTTTTCCAGCACCCAGGTAACTGTATGATGAGCTGCACTACACCTGACAAAAAAGGAGCCATGCAAGGTAAGTTTTTGGCTGAACTGATTCCTAAACCAGCCCACTGCGCAGCTGTACTAGGGCTGTGCACAAACACAGGAAGATACTGTGAGGGGCAAGAATAGGACAGCACAGGCTCAAGTTGTCATGGGCTCAAGTCCTAAAATGCTATTCTGTACCCCAAATCTTAGCCACATACACAAACAGGTACTGAAACCTCCCTGGCAGACAGCTCAGCAAATACACTGCCCTTTGCTTGTCCTGAACACAGAATTAGTTGTCTCCAGGGAACAAACAAATACACAACTAGCAGAACCCCAGCACTGCCTACAGCTGTCATGGGAAGCAAAGCAAGCTATTGAGGACATCATTTCCACTGCCAGGGCAGAGAAGAATAGAGTCATTCATAAAACCTCCCCTCAAGTGCTTTGTTTGTTTTCCTTTTTAAATATCCACATTCTCATCAACATTGTGGTTATTTCTCCATGCAAAAACCAGGCAAAGGAATACTTGTCGGGATAGCAGAGTGAGCTCAGTGGCAATTATGATGATTACCACTTCAAGTTAGCCCCAGATAAATGCTCTTACAGCAGTGGAAGAGTAAACTTCTTGGCAAAACCTATCCCTGGGAAGGCTAAATTATGAGGTCTGACAAAAAAATTATAAACAATCCAGAGCTTATGCTCAAAGCTAAAACAGAATATAAGTACTCAAAGCCAACAAATCTTACTCAAAATGTACTATCACAGAATGGCTTAGACTGGAAGGGACCATAGAGAACATCTGCTCCAATCTCCCTGCCATGGGCAAGGACATCTCTCAACTAGACTCAGCTGCTCAAAGCCTCACCCAACCTGGCCTTGAAAACCTTCAGGGAGGAGGGCAGCCAAAACCTCCCTGGGCAGCCTATTCCAGAGTCTCACCACCCTGACACTGAAGAACTTCTTCCTAAGACTCAGCCTAATCCTGCTCTGCCTCAGCTTCAAACCATTCCCCCATATCCTGTTGCTGGACACCCTTATGAAAAGTCCCTCTGCATCCTTCCTGTAGGATCCCTTCAGGTACTGGAAGGCAGCTCTAAGGTCCCCACAGAGTGTTGTCTTCTCTTCTCCAGGATGAACACCCCCAGCTCCCTCAACCTAACTTCACAGCAGACGTGCTGCAGCCTTTGGATCATCTTTGTGGCCTCCTCCAGACTCACTCCAACAGTTCTGTGCTCTTCTTATGCTGGGAACGCCAGAACTGGAGGCAGGATTAGAGGTGAGGTCTGAGCAGAGCAGTCTCAAGGGGCAGGATCCTCTCTCTTGCCCTGCTGCCCACACTCCCCTGGCTGCAGCCCAGCACGCAGCTGCCTGCTGGGCTGCCTGAGGGCACTGCTGGCTCCTGAGAAGCTGCTCAGCAGTATGTTAAGATACACTCTGAGAGATTTAATGGAAATTTATAAAGAATGTGGATAGTCTCAACATTTTACTTTTTTTTTTCCCCTCTGAATTTTACAGTACTTGTGGCAACTTGACAAATCCAGCTCTGACTGCAATTTGGCTTTCATTGTATAAAATAACAACACGATTCTGGCTTGCAATTTAAGGCTAGATAAAAAAACTTACCACTCTAATTGAAGCAGATTTATCTTCAAACAGGATATTTCCATGCTGTCAAAAAAACCCCAAAACAATAAAATCAAAGTAAGACAAAATATGTACATTCATATGTTAATTTGCTCTCACCCAAAGATTTATGTTCAGCAGAAAGGATTTTTCTTGTATACACTTGTCAGTGTACTCCTATTTATGTTACTTCCTCAATAAAACAAGCTACATCCATAAAGGACTATTTTTCCTGGAAGAAATCTATCCAACAACGTTTGAAATGCTTTCTGTTGACTCTCTTACAAAGGCATAAAGTATTTTCCTAAATTTAGCCTCCCCCAAAATAGAAAAACTCTGATTTTCATTCCTCTTTCTCTTCTTGTGCTTCCTTAGCCTCCCTTTTCATCTGCCCATCTTCCTTGGACAAAACAACTGACACAATTTCAATTAAAAAGAAAATCAACTCAGGCAGAAATAAAGTCTGGAATGCATTATGAAATTTGCTGAGTACCAAATCAGAATGTAAGCACTCAAATACTGCAGACACAATCCTCCTCTAAAGTATCACTGAACAGAGTGTTAGTTTCAATTGGTGTCTAAAAAGAATAAGCGTATTCCTCCTCCATGTCTTTCCCCTCAGCTATGTACACATGCCCACGAAGGGATACATCTAAGGAGCATAATATAGCAAAGAAATTAATGTTCTGCTCAGCAAATGATGCAGCTAAGTCCTTTCTTACTGCTTCCACCCAACGAGCTGCAGTTTACATTCTCCACCTTGTAAAACTCAGACAGCTCTTCATTGGCAATCAAAAGGAAGGTGAGACCAGGAGCTATTTTTAGTTTCAGCTTCAAGTTAGACCTGGAAATCTGTCATTGCCCCAAAGATTTTAATGAATAGATTAGATCAGCAACTTAACTGACATTTAAAATGACAAATTATAAGCCATTAAATTACTGCTCTTTAAAAACACACAAAGGAGTGATCATTTTCTCATCAAGAAACTAAATACAAAGCAGAAGTTGCTCTGGGACAATTCAGCTTCATTAATTTATTCCCAGACTGTCAAAAGCTTTCTCTCAGGCTTCCCAGTTCACTTCTCAGATTCCCAATTGTTTCATTTGTACCCAATTATCTTGCTCTAATCTTGTTCTTCTCCAAAGACTTTCCTGTGGTTCTCCTTCCAAACAGATAGGGCAGCAAAGGCGATCATTTCTTGCCCTTTTTTTTTCTTTCTTTCTTTTTTTTTTTTTTTAAGTCTGAAGAAGAGTTATGAGGTAAATTAGGAAGAAAGAAACAAACCCATGACCAAAATAAACAACCTCACCTTATTTCCTTCTTCTTTGACTTGAGGATTTAGGAGCTTTATAAAAGAATAGAACAGCTGTCGAATTCTAGAATCTCCTATAAAGGCAACACGTCTGTCTAGGAGGCAGTTTTTTGCTTCACTGCAAAACAAAACAGCAGCATTCACGTTCCAGGGAGTTTATATTTTAGTATGAAGCTTTAGAAAAATCTACAGAGCAATAGAGGTAATTCCAAGCATTCTAACCAGCTCTAAGGAGTGGTAAATCCTTTCTGAAACATGCCAAATGAACACAAACTTTAGTGCCATTTGAATAGAAATGAAAATGAACTCTCCTGCCAACCAGATGAGGCAACCAATCAAGCAGGCTTTCCTGTGCTGTGGTGTCACAAACATAATAGTGTGAACATTGTAAGATCCACCTCAATTCTTAAAAAAAACTAAAGTTCTCTTCCTGGTAGGTGAAGGAAAATGATTCATAGTTTCATTGGGGAATTTTTTACTTGTGGTTCCACACCTAAGGTCAGCATTTTTCCTTTCAGCAGTCTGAGAGTGACACAGGAAGCTCTGCAGTCTCTTTGCAGTTCTACTGTCAGCAGCATTTATGTGTTTTTAGCTAGAAATACAACTATGGTAAACAGTGAGGACACACAGATCAAGTACAAGGAACAGACTGTCTTCTGATAAATGCTGGAGAATCAGCTCTGAAGTGAGAAAGAGATGACACTGCAATCACTATAGCTGCAGCCAACCAAGCACTTCTCTTTCCAGGCAGATGAAGAGGAGTTTTCTTACCTGTTTTTATATTTATGCATCATACAACTGTGGGGTTGCCATACTTTTTCTCCAAGGAATCTCCCACTGGACAGTAGATACTCGCATGTATCACCACCTTTAAAATGTTAAAATATTAAGATTAGAACCCAGACATAAGGAAATTAAAACACAGTCCTGATTCTAGGTGGAAGCTGGGAAAAATGTTACAAAAAGCATGAAACCAAACATGTTTAAAGTATAGCTGAGACTCCAAACATCTTAGTTGTCTCTTTAAAAACTCCAGCTCCTTCCTGTTTAGGATGCATAAGGAACATTTCAAGTATAGTACAGAGAATGCTGCTCATGTGTGTTGCTTCTTGGAGAAGCATGTAAAGACGAGTGTGGAGTGAAGAAGTTGCAGCTAAAGACAGCTTCTATCCCTGCCTTCCTCCCCTGAACTCTTTCCACCCATTTTCATGAAAATCAGGGAAAACTGTAGAACAAACTCCATTAGAACTGTCACTGCTTGGTTTATCCAAGCAAACCCAGCACTAGTAACACAACCAAGTACTATTATTTATCATGATCTAAATAAAGCTCTCCATGCCCTCATTGCAACATACAACTCCAAGAAACAGATTTCTTTGCTTTCCTGGGTCATCAATTAGTTCCCACTGCTACTACATCATGACTACTGAAAAAGCTGACATAACCTGAAAAACTTGAACAGTCTTGAAAAAGGTCTGGATTAACATCTGGATCTCTGAGTCTGGGTTAGTCCTCTGTGAGCAACCCACAACTCCTGAGAGGCTTTGTGTAAATTGTCATTCTTTACTCTCCATTCCTCAGTTTTGGAAGCTCTTGGTCAGGCAGATTTTAGAATCATAGAACAGTTTTGGTTGAAAAAGATTTTTCAGATCAACCATTCTCTAACTCTACCAAGCCTCGTGTTAAAACCATAGCCCTCAGCACCGTATCTCCACACCTCCAGGGATTGGGATTCAACCACCTCCAGTGGCAGTCTATGCCAGGTTTTGAGAATCCTTTCAGTGAAGAATTTTCTTCTAATCCCCAGTCTAAAGCCCCTCTGGTGTAGCTTGGGGCCATTTCCTCTCCTCCTATTACTTTTTTCCAAGCATAGGAGACCAACTCCCACTTCACTCCAACCTTCCAGGGAGTTGTAGAGAGCCAGCTCTCCCCTCGGCCTTTTTATCCAGCTAAACAACCCCAGTTCCCTCAGCTGTTCCTCCTGTTTTCCAGGCCCAACAAATGTGTGTCCTTTGACACAAAGAAAATGCATTAAAAATGTAATCAAAATATATACATAGGTGATAAGCTTCTTTTTCGACCTCCAGTAAGAGCCTATCCATCACTTCCAGATAGCTGTGGAATTCCCTGAAACTGACCAGTAGCTTCTCAAGTAAATCCCTGACATTCCCCAAATGAAATGGACACTTATCTCAAGGCACTTGTACTATCCATGTCAAGCTGATTAATAACTGCACAGCAGCAATGGGATGTGGCAAATGGCCAGATCACAGGCTCACAAGGTGTTAGGGGTTGGAAGAGACCCAAAGAGATCATCGAGTCCAACCCCCCTGCCAGAGCAGGACCAGACAATCTAGCTCAGGTCACACAGGAACACATCCAGACAGGCCTTGAAAGGTTCCAGAGGAAGAGACTCCACAACCTTTCTGGGTAACCTGTGCCAGTGCTCTGGGACCCTTACAGTCAAGAAGTTCCCCCTTGTGTTGAGTTGGAACCTCCTGTGCTGCAGCTTACATCCAGTGCTCCTTGTCCTACCACACGGAACAAGTAAGAAGAACCTGTCCCCCACCTCCTGACACCCAGCCCTCAGATATTTATGCTGAGGGCCACATGCTTCTGAACATTTAAGGAGCTCTCATGAAGGTATGCTGAGACCACAGATACAGGCAGAACTCAAGAGATTCCAGAAAGATAGTCTCTGTGACTCTACTTTTCAACCAATACAGGTTACTCCAGGTCAGCAACATCATTTCCTCCCACCCCCAACTCCTGTGCCTGTTTCATTATTCAGTACAGTGCTGCTTCAGCACAGATGAAAGAGCAGATCTCCCAGAAGCAGTTTATCGGTGCCTTTCTGCTCCTCTTTCAACCACTGCTACTTGGAAGACAGCTGATCCTCCTGCAAAACATCTGCAGGTGAGATGGAAAGCAGAACCTTTACCTACTTTTTAAGTGTGCTGGCAAAGCTCTGAATTGC
Source organism: Eubucco bourcierii (assembly GCA_013396675.1). Taxonomy (NCBI): domain Eukaryota; kingdom Metazoa; phylum Chordata; class Aves; order Piciformes; family Ramphastidae; genus Eubucco; species Eubucco bourcierii. Next base: position 576,879 of record VWZE01025431.1, on the reverse strand, counting down.
TGGACAGACATCTCTCTATAGGAAGTATAAATCTGAAATGACCATTGTTTTAACAACTGCAAATAAACCTATTTCTGTATTTTGGCTTTCAAGTGATTGCATTTCCTTGATTCTCAAACATACCCACTTCTGCAAAACAGCATTTTGAGCAAGTTGTTGAAAGATGGAACTGCCAGAAATACCAAAAAAACTTTTTTTCAACTCTTGTGGTCTGTGATGGGATGGTAAGAACAGGAGACTTGTGGTTTTAAGAACTATTGCCACAAAGTTCTCCACTTTACATATCATGAAAATTAGGTCATAGAATCACAGCATGGTAGGGGCAGGATCACTCAGGGCAGGTCAAACAGGAACACATCCACATGGGCCTTGAAAGTTTCCAGAGATGGAGACTCCATAATCTCTCTGCTGGAACCCTGGAGCAGGCTGCCCATTCTCACAGTGAAGAAGTTTCTCCTCATGCAGAGAAGGTAACCATCTCCTCATAGAAGAGATGGTTAAGGTAGAGTTATATGAGTGAAATATATAGACTAGCCACCACTAATTAGATTCCCTCTGAAATCCATTAACTTGCTGAAGAAGATGCCTAAGAAAATGAGGACAGTTCCTCATGTCAATCTAGCCTGGTATTCTGCCTTCCACTGGGACCATCAGCAGATGGTTCAGGGATAAATAAGAGGGCAAGTAAACATTCTGTTCCTGTATAACATCCTTCCTACTATCTTCAGCCCAGGGCTGATTCTAATTAACTAAACCATGGCACTAAGTGCCTCATGCAGCCTCCTTTTAAACACCTCCAGGGACTGAGACTCCACCACCTCCTTGGGCAGCCCATTCCAATGCCAATCACTCTTGCTGTGAAGAACTTCTTCCTAATATCCAGCTTGAACCTGCCCTGGCACAGCTTGAGGCTGTGTCCTCTTGTTCTGTCACTGGGTACCTGGGAGAAGAGACCAACCCCACCTGGCTACCACCTCCTTTCGGGTAGTTGTAGAGAGCAATAACTTCTGTCCTGAGCCTCCTCTTCTCCAGGCTGAACAACCTCAATTCCCTAAGCTGCTCCTCACAGGGTTTGTGCTCCAGCCCCCTCATCTGGGGTTTGATTGACTGCCAAAAATATCCTGACATTTGCTGTATTTCAGACATTTAAGATCACCTAAGGATTGCAGAATGATCTCAACCACCTCTGCCTTCACATATCCTGAAAAAGTTTTGACTGCTGTAAATGTTCCACCTGCCTTTGCTAAATCGTTTGCAATCTGAGTATTATTTGTTTGCTAACTATTCACTCAATGTCCAGCTTATGAAGAGTTAGGGGCCAAGCCTCACTCTTGTCCTGTAATAATTTTAAGAAACGTAAAGTCTTAGGCAAAGGAACCTGTTAAAAGCTTGGTAAGAATCTATACAGACCATATAAACTTACATAAAGGCCTGCAGACTTACAACTCGTGACTCACCTCCCCTCACTAACTCTCCTGCAACATGTATCTCGTTTATGCATACTTCAGCTTCCCTGTAATCAGCTTGATACAGCAGTCCCTGTTTCTTGGGCTTGTTTTGCAATCCCTCTGTTAAAAAGTTCTTCTGCTCTCTAGTTTTGTGCCTGGTAAACCTTAAGAAACAGTACAACAGACAAGTCAATTACTTCACGTTTGAGCTCCTCTAGAATTCAGCGAACACTTCTGTGCCTTAGTACGGATCAGTTCATCACACCAAGCTGCCTCAGCCTTGCCTTTCACAGACGCTGGCAGCAAGTGTCAGAGAACAACGGCATCAGTTGTCACTCCAATAAACACAGCCCTGCTGATCTCCTTCTCTGGAGCAACTTTTTTATTTGCCCGCCAAAAAATCCGTAGTTCTTTTTTTTTT
>VWZE01025431.1:524951-574996 GCA_013396675.1 Eubucco bourcierii | reverse complement strand
TTTTTTTTTTTTTTTTTTTTTTTTTTTTTTTAGCCTGGAAACAAGACAGTATTTCTTTCGGCAGTTCCATTAACACTTACAGATCATGCCAAAATTCACAGCCAACAGGACCCGAAGCAGGACTCGAGGATGGTCCCAGCAGGCCGGTAGCAGTCAGGGTCACCAGCCGGTGCCCAGGTCCCGCCTGCTTCACGGCCACTAACGGCACACGAACCCAAAGCTCCATCCGACAGAGGCTGGATTTTACGTTTGAGGCAACGGTTCGGTTCTATACAACACTCCTATGCTAAGTCTTGTACTAATTAAGACTGTAACCACTAATTGCCAGGTAAAGATCGGTAATCATCCTGTATAGGTAACAAATGACAGGGAAGCAGCCGCGTTCTAAGCCCTGCAACTTCACCTGCAGCCGTACAGCTGCCACACACCAGGCAGGCGAGGCCGAGAGAGGTTGTCTGAGCTCAAGGCGAAACCGTTCCACCGCCACAGCGCGCGAGGGGCCTCACAGGGGCGGGAAAGCCTGAGGCGAACCCGGGGCCAGGCCCTACAAGACCCGCGGGCCAGGCCCCGCGACAGGACCGGCAAGCGGGGCCCACCTCCCCATGCACCCGCGGCGGCCAGCACTGCCCCGGTCCGCCGAGGTAGGTGTACGCCTGTCGCCGCCGCAGCTGCTTCGGCCGACGGGCACCGTCACCCTCCCTGCGCGGCCGCGGTTCCCGGGGCTCCGCCTCCCGCTGCCCGCCACCCGCGGCCGCCCCCTCACCTCTGTAGCGGCGGGAGGCGGCGTGGCAGGCGGTGAGGAGCAGGACGGCGCCCAGCGCCAACACCTTGGCGCTCCTCACGCTGAAGTAGTAGTTGATCTCCCGCTTGCCCCCGGTGTAGGCCAGCGCCGCCATCTTGGCTCCTCCATGACAACAACGTGCGATGGAGCGGGCGGGCGCAGCGGGGCAGCACTGCGTCCCCGCTGGCTGCGAAGGCAGCCCCCGCCGCTGCTGCTGCCGTACCCGCCGGCGCGGCGGAGAGCAGCCCGACACCCAGCTGCCGCAGCGGAGAGCAGCCCGACACCCAGCTGCCAGGGCGGAGCTGTCGCCGCCGCCGCCTCCCTCCTGTCAGCGCCGCCGCTTCCCCTTGGCCGTCAGCGGGGCGGCTCCAGCGGTCGGCTCCCCGCCCTGCGGCGCGCCCGGGGCTGCAGCGGAGCGCCCGGGGCTGTCTCCGGCGCCCGCCCTACGCACGGCGCTCCGTGAAGGAGTCGCTAGGTTAGGGGTCGTTCCTGGCCCAGTACGTGAGAGCTGGCACTGGGCGGTGCGGGCTTTTCCCCAGGTAATGCGATTTTAAACACTTGTCGTTCTTAAGGAGGATGGAGCCAGACTCTTCTCGATGGTGTCCACTGACAGGACTAGGGGCAGTAGGCACAAACTGGAACACAGGAGGTTCCACGTAAACATAAGCAAAAAAATCACTTTGAGGGTGGCAGAGCACTGCACCAGGCTGCCCAGAGAGATTGTGGAGTCTCCTTCTCTACAGGCATTCAAACCCCACCTGGGCACGTTCCTGTGTGATTTACTTGGGGTGAATTCTGCTTTGACAGGGGGTTGGACTCTGTCCACATAGGAGAGGTGCTCCAGCCCTCTGATAAAGGTGACCCTTTTCTGGGGACCTGATGGAGAGTGTCCAGAGGAGGCCACCAAAATGATGAGACACTGGATCACTTCTGCCATGAAGACAGGCTGAGAGAGTTGGGTCTGTTCAGCCTGGAGGAAGAGAAGGCTCCAGGGAGACCTTAGAGCAGCTTTCCAGTAGCTGAAGGGATCTACAGAAAGCCCGGGGAGAGACTGTTTACAAAGGCATGGAACAGTAGGACGAGGAGCCATGGTTTTAAGCTGTAGCAGGGTGGACTTAGATTGGGCATTAAGAAGTTCTATAATGTGAATGAGGGTGGTGGAACACTGGCACAGGTTGTCCGGAGAAATGGTGGAGGCCCCATCCCTGGAGACATTTGTGGTCAAGCTTGATGGGGCTGTGAGTAGCATGATCTAGTTGGGGGTGTCCTGGCTTACTGCATGGGGTTGGACTCGAAGACTTTTAAAGGTCCCTTCCAATCTAATGCATTCTATCATTCTATGAACCCTTTTGCTCTGGACTTTCACATAGAACCTGTTCTTACATCTTCATTCATGGCTTGTGCCTTCTGACACTGGTTCTCAAAGCCTGGAGCTTGTAATGGGTCAGCAATCAACACTGAGCAAAACTCAGCAGGCAAAAAAGCAAAGGACAGCAGACAAAACCTAGAAAAGCACACGATGAAGAGGCTCAGATAACACCCAAAGTTGGATTTCCTTGCCAGGAAACCAACCCTCTGATCCTTGAGACTGGACAGAGTTTGGAGTCAAAAAATTACATTCGGCTAAATAAAAGGCCTAACGAAGGGTGAATGAGGAGCGAAGGAAAATAATTTTCTTTAGAAGGCAGCTGGCAGCAAGGAGTCTTTGTAGCGCACTCGGTGAGCGCGTTCGGCCGTTAGCCGAAAGCGGCCAGCAGGGGTCTGTGTGGCGCACTCGGTGAGCGCGTTCGTCCGTTAGCCGAAAGCGGCCAGTAGGGGTCTCTGTGGCGCACTCGGTGAACGCGTTCGGCCGTTAGCCGAAAGCGGCCAGCAGGGGTCTGTGTGGCGCACTCGGTGAGCGCGTTTGCCTGTTAGCTGAAGATGTCCACCAGGGGTCTCTGTGGCGCAATCGGTTAGCGCGTTCGGCTGTTAACCGAAAGGTTGGTGGTTCGAGCCCACCCAGGGACGAGGTTGTTCATTTACTCTGCCGGCGGCAGAGAGCTTTCTAGTTTGAAAACCTTTTTAATTTGAGATACCTTCCCAGCCACGTCGTTCTTGTGACCCAGCTCTGCGCCCCTCCCACGGGAGGCAGATAGAAGTGTTGGAGAGCAGGTGCAGAGAAGGGGAGAAGGGCTGGGGAAGCACCTCCTGCTTTCTGCAGGAGGCTCTAGGGAGACCTTGGAGCTGCACTTTCACATTCAGAGAACCCGACAGCTGAAAGACTAAATTATTGTTGAGTCTTTTCTAACCAGAGTGTGCTGCTAAGAGCTTTTCCTCTTCTGGATGCATTTCTGATAAGTTAATCTATCTGTAGGCTGAGTTGTGACGTTGATATTTTGCAGAAATATACTTTGGGATATTCTTGGCCATGGACAGCTGAGAAGAGTTGCATAGTAACCATGAGAGTGAACATAGGGTAAGAAAAGCATGGCAAAAACACTTTTCAGGAGCTGATAACTGGTGTCTAAGTCAACAGGCGGTGCACTATGCACTATGGACCTGGTGGAGAGCTGCTCTCCTTTACTAAGGGCCTGGAGAAGCAGCAGTTGAGAAAACTTGTTTCGTTTCACCCAAAGAACCAATTTTAGTAGCTTGTAAGCAGTAAGAGAAAATAAAATCTATATGCTTTTTAGATGGTGCTTCAGTGTGGTGCTCCATTAACCTGGAGTTACTGGAATGAACTATATTTATGCTTGTGCTCTCCCAAGCACCTTCCCAGTTGCAAGCCAAAGGCTGTTGGAGCTGCAGTTCATTCAGCACTGTGTGACAGCAGACTCTGAAAAGGCCTCAGTTAAGAGCAGTCTTTGCTTCTTCTGGTGCTTTTTGTGCTAGTGAAGTATTAAGGCTAGCAACAGCAGGTGGCTCTGTGTCTCCTACAGAGTTGAATGAGTAAGGGCCTAACAAACCCTGACCTTCCTGAACTGAATTTGGAGATTCCTTGTGTGAAGAATAAAGTCCTAACAAACCCTGACCTCCTGATAAGACAACTGCATTTGGAGATTCCTTGCCTGGACTTTTGTGCATCATTTCCAAAGCACACAGACAGTATTCTACTGACTACAGCACAGCATCAACCAGCACAACTCTCTCTGCACCAAGGAACTTTCTTGAAGTGCAAGACAGAAGCTTCATTTCCCTTCTACCTTCAAGTAAGATGATCCTTCTTCCAGCCATTAATCCAAGCTTAGCAGTTAGAAAAAGGAATTATTTCTGCTTCTGAAATATGAACTGTAGAGTTGCTAAGTTTCTTGTGTGCTTTTCAGAAGGTGCTGTTGCAACAAAGAGCCAAGTAGACAATCACACCCTCAAGACAGCTGTAGGCAATCTTTGAATGGTCTAAGCAAATGCTTTACAGTAGTGGGCTAAGACAGCTGTAGTGATGCAAACATCTTGTAAAAATTCTGAGTATCTAACCAAGTAACTTAACTCACTGAGTAGTTTCTTTTGGAACACTGGACATGCTTTATTTCAGTTTTGGGGTTTTTTTCCACAATTTAAACATCTCACATATACAAAATACATTTTCTTTCTTTCTTTTTTGGCTTTTTGAGACATAGTAATTGTTTTGGGGTTTTAGCCATTGTTGAAGATGGAAATGAGATTTGCAAGAAGGAGCACCTGATTTTGGAGGAAGAGGACAGAAGATGAGGAAAAATGATCCACGTGCTTAAGCTGGGGTGAGAGAGAACATTCTAAGTTCTGAGGCAGACTTAAAGAAACAGAGAAGTGATACTTGAAATGTTGCTAGCACCATCAAAGTTCAAGTACTGGAAAGAGACTTGGTTATAACAATGCAATTCACACCACTGCATTTGGAGTGGAGCTGAAAGTACCTCAAAAGTACCTACAAAATGGGAATCACACGACTGAGTGTATGAGGTAGTTTAAACCTTTGGGAGCTGTGGTTTTAAACTTCCTCTGTGGAAGATATTCAAAGGCCACAAGTGGTGCAAACTTTCATTATTTTTTTTTATTTTGTTTTTGGTTTTGTTTTTTTTTTACTTTTTTATTTCTCTTTACAAAGGTTGACATTTCCCAAAGCAAGGTGGTAAAATCTTGAGAGACTTCCAAGTCCTTTTGGGGCTGGTATTAAATTTCATTGCACATTGCTCCAATCAATTCTTCTCCTTCTCTTTCGCCCAGAGTTTAAGCAAGTAGATGAACAGAAGAAATGGAAGGAGTCAGCTTTCATTACAAAAAGAAATGACAAGAGAATAATTTGGGAGAGGCTTTAAGTTAATTTTAGTTTGTTCATTTGAAACAGACTGGGCCAATGTCCACACTGAATTCTTGGTCAGCGCCGCCAATATCCAAAGGTGCAATGTCAAGGAAGGGCAAGCGAGATGGTTTGTTTGTTCTGTATTCAATGATTGTTTTGCCCCATTCATTGTTCTTCCTCTGCAAGAGAAGAGTCATTACAGTTGTTATTGCCTTGTTCATAGGATTGAGAATTGGCTCACCTGAACAGATCATCTCTGAAAGAATTTCCTGTTCATCTTGCTGCCATTGTTTGCACATCAGAAACCACACATCCAACTATTGACATCTCTGACACTGGAAGTATTTACTCTTCTGAAGTCACCCTTGTGGTGCTCTACATAAACCACCACTGTACTCACACTGGTGTTAAATCCTCAGAGAACCCTGACCAGCTTTTTCAGGCTTTGAAGATCATAGAATGGCCTAGGCTGGAAGAGACCTTAGAGATCATCTACTCCAATTTCCCTGCCATGGGCAGGGACACCTCTCAACTAGACCAGGTTCCTCAAGGCCCCATCCAACCTGGCTTTGAACATCTCCAGGGAAGGGGGTATCCACGACCTCTCTGGACAATCCATTCCAGAGTCCTGCCACCCTCGTAGTAAAGATCCTGCTCCTTCTGTGCTCATGCATTATTTTCTCCTCAGCCTTCAACAAATTAAGGTTTGCTCCCTCTTTTTCTTCTGTTTGCCCCACTGCACAGTACAAGGTAGGATTTGTCTGTAGGCCATGCCTTGGCATAGCTGGGTTTCAGAGAATCACAGAATGGTAAGGGTTGGAAGGGACCTCTGGAGATCATCTAGTCCACCCCAACTGCTAAAGCAGGTTCACCTAAACCAGGCTGCACAGGAACGTGTCCAGGCAGGGTTCGAAAGTCTCCAGGAGGGTTTGTAGGCTGCCTATCATCACTAGGTAAAACTTTACTGGTCTGACTGATAATCTGGTACTGAATCAAAGCCCAAGGCCATCCCCCTAGTCACATGCTCAAGCAGGGGCAGCCAGAGTGGCCAGGGTTTCTGTGTTACTTACAGAGCAGCCATCCTCCAGGACACTGAAAGTGAATCTGCTGTTGCCTTCAGCTCGTAGCTCGACGTCATTGGATCCCTGCAGTATAACAGCCTTCTTCAGGTTGCCAGTGCTCTCATCCATGTAGGCAATGCTGTTCTTGCAGTGGTAGGTGATGTTCTGGGAGGCATAGTTGGCCAACAGACGCATGAAGGCAAGCTGGGTGGCCATATCCTTTGAGGTCACTCCTTCGTGGTTGTATTCAAACTGAAAAGGAGAAAGGGACCCAGTCAGGCGTGCTGCTGAGGAAAAGAGAGTGTCTGTAATGGAGCCGTGGGAGGTCAGAAAAACAACCACATAGGGCTGCAGTCACTTGTCTCTTGCAGCTCCAGAGCTGAAGAGTGAAACTAGTAGGAGGTAGGTTGACAGCCAGACATGAGATGATGTAGCTAAATGGCAGAACTCTGTTGCAAGGTAGGGTGTTAACAGTTGATGTGGATTCAAAGACAGGATCAGACAAATTCAAGGAGGAGAAACCTCTTGTTTCCATAGAGACACAGAAACAATGCCTGTCTCAAGAAAACTCTGAAATTTGAGGGGGCATGCTAACAGAACAGTATCTGTGGCTACTAAAAATATTTATTTCATTTTTGTACTCTTTAACAGCATCTGCTTTTAAGCCACTGTAAGAAACAGGACCCTAGAGTGTCCTGACCCAGCTGATCAATCTTATGGCCTTATTTTAAAGGTTTTAGATGCCAATTTCATTGTAAGACCAAGTCAATTTCTGTCATTAGATCTCTTTAGCTGTAAAAAAGTATTGATTTGCAGCTGGCTGGTACTTGTCTAACCTGCAAGCAGGCATGTTTCTTGTTTTTACTTAAACTGGCAACTCTGAATGCTACAGGGGCAGTCAGGTAGTATAAATGTTCCTGGAACAGTCTTATGTCCAATGTGAAAAACACTCAGAAGATTAAGCAAAGGTGGTTTTCTTACTTTTTCAGACAGTTTCTAGACTGTCTTTATCCTGATGTACCACATTCCAGTCCAGGCTTCCCTTAGCAATACCATCAGTCATGCTGGATTGGTCATTTGCAGGCACCAAGAAAATTTGGAGCAAAACTGAGAAATCCTGCCAGCAAACTGTGATCCAAACCAGAACCAGAGCTCTGTTCCCTTGAGATAAAAAGTAATACCCTTTCTCACATTTCTCCTCTTAAGAGAGTTGAATTTATGTGTTTGCTTGCTGACAGTCACTGAGTTGGGAGTTCTTGGTAGGAAACAATCCTCCCATAGCCACTTACCTGGCTGCCACCATTGATGGTTTCACCAAACCAGACGTGCTTCCTGTCCTTGGGATTCTTGTTGACATACCAGTTCTTAGCAGGAATATGGGCAGGGTTGGCATGGATGCAAGTCTCACCAGTGGCAAAGTCACAGTAGGCTCTGATGGCATCAGCAGAGCAGCCTTGGTTAGGATCAATCCAGTAGAAGCCTGCCATAGAGGAGAGAAATCAAAGAATAGTTCACTTGGCCAAACATTTCCATTTGGTTTATATTCACCTGCTTGATAAAGGAGCTCAGAGAAAATCAGAGAATAGTTTGGGTTGGAAAGGACCTTAAAGATCTCCTGGTTCCAACCTCTCTGCCATGGGTAGGGACACCTCCCACTAGGGGCAGAGACACCTTCCACTAGACCAGGCTGCTCGAGAGGCCAAAAGCATCACAACTAGGTACAACATCAAGAGGCCAACTGAGATAAATAGATATTTTAGATTCTTAATGTATAAGAAACTATATTTGAGAGATAGACTTAAATATGTTTGTGTTTAAAAGTTAATAATATTGTCCTAATCACACAGCAGTAGCTACAAAGAGCTTTTTAGAATGTCCTCGTATCTGTTTTCAGTGGAGACACGGAAAACTTCACTGTCCATTTACTTTTTTCACTGAGTGGCCAAGGAAACCTTTCATCAAGGAAAGCAAAAAAGCTGAAAGCATTCCCTGAGGCAGAAAGGGCAAATCTGCCACCACCATACCGCTGCTCCACTCGGGGTGGCTGAGTCTCAGGTCCCGGCAGGTGCGAGCTGGGTTCTTTTTGGAGCCTTCTGGGGTCAGCAGGGTCTCGATTTGGTTGTTCAGTGTTTTCAGAGTGGCATCGACTTCGTAATCCTTGGGTCTGAGAGAAGGCTGATCAGCCCGGTAGTACTCTGCATCAAAGCCAACTTCATAGCCACCACCGTTGGGACCAGGGGGGCCAGGGGGACCAGGAGGACCAGGAGGACCCTGAGGTTTTTCAGAAGCAAAAGGTAAGCAGCATTGCATTAGACACATGTTTCTTTCACACATACAGAGCTCCTAGTGCCCTGACCTCTAATCTGAGGCAGCAGATATGGTTAGACTCCGTGATCTATGACTGGACTCCATGATCTTTTCCAACCAAACTGATTCTGTGACTCCGTATGGATGTGCCCTGAGGTGACTACCATGGGCTCAAAGCAGAAGGTGATTCACAGTGCAGGACTGCTATGTCTTCTTTGTGTATTTTCTGCCTAGCCATCACAGAACCACAGCCTGGGAGGGGCTGGAAAGGACCCCTGAAGATCACCCAGTCCAATTCACCTGACAGAGCAGGATCACCTAGAATAGGTCACACAGGAACATTTCCAGGCAGGTTCTGAATGCCTCCAAGAGAAGGAGACTCCACAACCTCTGGACAGTCTGCTCCAGTGCTCTGCCACCCTCACAGTGAAGATTTTTTTCCTTCTGTGTTCCAATTTATGCTCACTTCCCCTTGTCTTGTCACTGGACACCACTGGGAAGACTGTCTCCATCCTCCTGCCAGCCACCCTTTAGCTATTACAAGGCATGAACTTCAGGTTGAGGCCTCTTAGGGAAATATTTAACGTTCGATAACAAGAAAACGTTTGGAAGTTCTGGAGTTGGGGTTTTTTAATAAACAAACCCACATCTTTTCCTAAACTCTGAGGCTTTTGGAGTTATTTTCTTGCCACTGTGAGATAAATCAACTAAAAAAAAAAAAAAAAAAAAAAAAAAAAAAGAAAAAGAAAAAGGTTCTACTCACAGCAGGGCCTTGGCTACCATGAGAGCCACGCACACCAGCAGGGCCAATGGGTCCAGGGAGACCATTGCGACCATCTTTACCAGGAGGACCAGAAGGACCAGGTGGACCCTAAAAGGAAACTCAGTTTAATGAGAGTAGAAACCACTACAAACAGAGACTGATATAAATGGGAGAGTCCTTTGAACATGCTCTTAAATTCACATACCCTTGGGCCAGCAGGACCAGTGTTACCAGGAGGACCTTGATCACCGTGTTGGCCCTGTTGGAAGAGATGTACAGTCAAGAAAAATGCAGCAGCACAGATTTGTATTGGCAAGATTCAGGAGGGAGCTACAGTCAGAATGTGTATTTGGGCTCAGAAGATGGGAATTTAGGGCCAATGGCATTTGTTAGTGGAGCTGGGGTATAAAATACTCATTTTGGGGTGGAGGGAGAGGAAGTGTGAAGAGGTACTTAAGGGGGTAACCTCTAAAAGTATCTACATGGTTTCTTCAGAGTTTCAGAGAAGGCTTTAAAATATAAGTTCCCAAGGGGATATAAAGAAAAGAAAACCTACAAATGACACCTTCTCTGTGATATAAGGAAAAAAAAAAGTTAGAAATAGTATTAAAAAACAAAGGCAGAAGTCTTTGAATTCTGTGCCATCCAAATGCAGTCAAAGTTTCAGGGTACCTAATGGCAGTGCCAGTTCTGAAGCCAACTATCAATGGCAGTATCAAAAGCTGTCATTCTCTGGAGGGACACTGAGTGCTAAAGAGAATCCTATGGCCTCTAACAGAAGATGCAAAGTGGAGTCAGTGGTATGAGCATGCTGGGTTGTGCATACAGAGTTGCACAACAGGGTGACCTTATTTCCTTTTTTTTTTTTTTTTTAATCCCTTTATATTCAAAATCCTGAAAATCATTTACTTACAGCAAGACCAGGAAGACCTTGCAATCCATTATGTCCCTTCAAGCCAGGCAGACCTCTGTGCCCCTTATCACCAGTTTCACCTTTCTCACCACGTGGACCTTGTGGGCCCTAGGGAATGAAACAAGTGTCAGAGGAACAGAACAGAAAGCTTCAAGTATATGCCAGTGTCAAAGCAAGAATTGAAGCATGACCTATGTAAGTTGTCCCAACATATTTATGTGTGCTCTCTTAACCCACCCAGGAGGAATGTCAATCCCAAAAGCTTCAGCATTGGTCCCATTACAGAAAATCCTGATTGAAATCCTAGGTCTAGTAATATTTGAAGTGCCTTAAGCAGTAATTTTTGGGCCCCTATCTTGATCATAGTCACAAGCTCTCACTAACAAAGCATCTTTTCTCTCCTTGCATCACTCTGGTGATGTATTTAAAAATCAAACTTACAGCAAGACCTCTTGGACCAAAGGCACCAGCAGGACCAACAGCACCAGCAGGACCCTGAAAGAGGCACAGAGAAATTATGTCAGTGCTGTATATTGGACCTAAGAAAGGTTCCATGCTCAAGAGATCTCTGCAGAAAGTAAGTGTCACAGAAAGGTAAGGGTTGGCAGGGACCTTGAAAGCTTATCCAGTCCAACCCCTCTGCCAGAACAGGATCACCTAGAGCAGGTCACACAAATGCATGCAGGCAGGTTTTGAATGCCTCCACATATCGTAGAGGTTTGATGGATAAGTGTTAGTCCTGCGTCAATCAAAAGAAATAAGGTCTGATCAACTTACAGGATCCCCACGGTTCCCAGGCTTTCCAGAAGGACCAACTTGGCCATGAGGACCAGGAGCACCCAGAGCACCGCTGGGACCAGGGCTACCAGGAGCACCACGCTCTCCCTGGGAACAGAGGAATGCAGAAAGAGAGATCCTGTGTTACTGCTGACCTACAGACACAGCAGTACTCCTTCCATGATTAGGAAACCTAAGGGAAGCAGCAGCTACCTTGAAGCCAGGAGCACCGTCACGGCCTGGAGGACCATCATTCCCAGGGTTTCCCTGAAAAGAGATTAAATGCCATCAGCCTTCAGCTTGTTCAGAACTGTTGCTCAGTCCTAACTGCTGAGAGCAAGAAGATAATTGAGAAGGGAGAGCATAAGTCTTGAGGGCTACAAACTCCTCCTTATGGATGCCACTTTTAGGTTCTCAGGCTCCTGTTCTCAGAAAAATTTGATGGCCTTCAAATATTTCAGGTTTTACAAGTTCAGTACCGAGGCAGATTGCACTATTTAAATCACACAGAATCACAGAAACGTGCAGGTTGGCAAAGCCCCTCAGGATCACCAAGTGCAACCTAGAAGCCTACTCTGCAAGATTTACAACCATAGCCCTAAGCACCACATCCAAACCACCCTTAAACACAACCAGGGTGGGTAACTCCACCACCTCCCTGGGCAGCTCATTCCAGTCCCTGACCACTCTCTCTGTGAAAAACTTTTTCCTAATGTCCAATCTAAACCTCCCCAGCCTCAGCTTGAGGTCAATGAAAAGGTCAAGCCAATGGTGGTCTTTATCTAGCTTGCACTCCTGTAAAACTGAGGCCTTCTTTTTGGATAAGGAATGGCAGTGGTGGAAATAAAAGGATCTGAACAGTACTGACAGCTAAATTGCTTTGTTGTGCTTAAGTGGCTTCCTTGGTGACTGTTTCCGGTCAGCTGTTCCACTGTGGACACCAGCAAACCTTTCCCTTGAGCAGATGAAAGTTTATTTCTTCTTTTTGAAATCCTGACAGCCTCAGGACTTGCAGGAGTCCTCTGTCAACAATGCTTCAGATGATCACATCAGATTCCCTGATATGAGAACGCTTTATATGGTTATCCTAAGGAGCTAAGAGGCAAGACAATGTGTTAATATGTTCTTTAAACTGCCTTAAAGTGGAAGTGATGTATGGCCACTGGATGGACACCCTTCTTCAAGGTGACCTGCTAACTGGATGGGCACATTTGCTGCTCTATAAAGATCTGAGAGCAGGGCCCTCTCCACCAAATAACCAAGAGGCAGCAATTTGTCCTACTCCAGTTTCCCCACATTCCTCCTCCTGCACAGGACTCAGGTCCTCCATTGTGTCTTAAGCTGCAGTGATCTCTGGAGTTCAGCAATACCTGTCACACAGGCCAGAGTTTGTTCTGCCACCTTTTATATCTCTCAAGCCTCCTTTACACTTTGTAGTGAGGAAACTCACTGCAAAAAACTTCTGTTGCTCAGCCACAATGCTGAAGTGTATCTGTTTGATTAGGACTCCAGCAACTGAACATCAACATTATGTGTGCTGTGCTTCATTCATCTCCCTTCTGAGTGGGCCTGAAGTTAAAAATCACTTTGTCTTTAATGCCACCAACCACCAGATCCCTCAAGTACAGCTGACTTCCCTCAAGGTCTGTATGTACACTGCATCTAACAGGATGTTTAAGATTTGCTACTAACAAGCTTTCCTGAGCTGTTCTTCTGCCTAGCCAAAACCTTCTCCTCTGGCATGCACTGCTTTTCACAGCTCCAACACAGAAGTAAGCTTTCCCTCACTCCATCTTTCTTGGCAATTAAGTGGCTTGTCAAAAGATCCTGACATACCAAAATCACACCAAGTAACTCCAGACACAACTTGTGTCTTGAAGAATTTGTCATCTAGTTGAGGATGGGAATCCAGGCCTGTTAGAGTCCTGCTACAGTTTTCCCTGAAGACACCAGAAGGTGAAGTTTGCAGGCAGAGCAGCCTCCAGGTGCCATCTGTGATTTCTGTGTATTTGTCTTTGGCTCAGAGTAAAAGCAAAGCAATCTTGGAGAGGAAATAAGACATGGCTTACATCACGACCAGCTTCACCAGGAGCACCATTTGGACCAGGAGAACCCACAGGACCAGAGGGACCACGGGCACCAGGAGGGCCAGAAACACCCAAGGGACCAGGTTCACCCTAGGACAGGAGCAGTGGTAACAGAATGTGGCATTAGAATACAACACAAAGCAGTCTGACAGAACCTTTGGGATACACCTGAGAGAAACATTTCTCTGCAATCCATCCTGGAAGTGAAAAAGAAGCAGGACAAAGAAACAGATCTAACTATGCCAAACATGATCTCCTTTCTAATGTTCCCACCTTTTCTAACAGAAATCTCTGAGACCACTCACAGATGTGCTCACCTGCAGGCACAAGTCCTGTTTGTCTGCAGCAAGCAATAACTTCTGCCACTGGCCCATAGCCTCTGCTTGCAAGAGCAGAATCTACACCTCCCTTCCCCTAGCTTCCCATAAAAGGAGAATTCAGTTTTTTTCTGTAGACATTTCTGTTTGAAGTTAATGAAGCAGTCCTTAGCTAGGGATGTGCTCACCGTTGCCCCAGAGATGCCTGGCAGACCACGTTCTCCCCGAGAACCAGGCAGACCAAGGATACCAGGAGCACCAAGAATACCCTGAGGACCAGGGGTACCAGGAGGACCCTATGACAAAAAAAAAAAAAAGAGAATATTGTTGATGTTAACAAAGCAAACCACGATTTTTTATAGCCCTCCACATTTCTCCTTTGTTTAGCTCTACAAGAACTGCTTTCCAAAGCTCTCTGTGTGCCAGTGCATGCAAGAAGCTGCAACCAAGCTGCAACACTTGAAACTCCAGAGCTCAAGGTCTGTAAGAAGGTGATGCTGGTTGGACAGTCCTCACAACTGTTTTGCAGTGAGCATGCTGTGTCTGAACAACGTTAGACACAGGTTTTTGCCTTTCCCATTCAACACCAGTGGGTAGTGCATGAAAACTGGAGAATTTAGTAATTCTGATTGTAACTCTTCAGTGAACACTGGAGTGTTCAGTCAGAGAAGGTGACAATGTGTGGGGATTCTATAGCAAAGAGACATCATGGAACAGCCTTGGAAGGTGTCTAGGTGGTACCCTGACTTCTCCAGGCAGCCCTTACTGACCATTTGAAAAGTTGAGTCTGTTTAGTTCAATGACTTCTCCATTTCCTTGAAATTTGAGCATTTGTGATGCTAAACCAGGCCTAACAAGTTACCCTAAATCATTACCCTAATTTACAGTCAGGCCTAAGAGATCAATTGCCTTTCCTAATTGAAATTAAATTAGAATATAAAAATTAGAAAGTGTCTTGCCTTATACTGGACATTAGAAGTGAAGTTTTCAGTTGTCACCTACAACATTTTAATGTCCATGCCTGACAAGGACACAAGATTTCATTCTTAGCTGCAGCTTCTGCAGATCACAGGAGAATCACAGAGTGGTTTAGGTTGGAAGGGACTCTAAAGATCCAACCCTCTGCCAAGATATTTCTGTGATTTTGAACTGAGAAGCAGTAGAGTGGTAATTCACACAAGTGCACACTTCCACTGAGACACAAACCTGTCTGGCTGCAAAAAAGCCATCAATTCTAGATTAAAGACACTCAAGATTAATTAATTTACATAATTCTAAGCCAACCTGGGGACAGACAACTTTATGTGATCTTCACACATGAGAGTTTGAGATGCAGAAATTAATTTAGTCCTAAATGTTTGTTCACATGCTCCTCCTTTTTCCATCTGTGATGCTCAGTTCCAGAGCAGGAGGCTCTGCTTCCCTTCCTCAGCCCAAGGACCAACTTCTTCTCTAGTTGGCCTTGTTGCTTTCATTTGGGCTACTTACAGAGGAAAGAAAACAAAAAAAAAAATTGGAGTGAAAGTCCTGACTCAGATCAGGTTCACTTTGTTACAGCTTGTTTGTCTGTAAGCATCTCACTGGAGGTTCTACTTCGAAGCTTTGCTACATGCATGGGTAACAGGATAAAAAGCCCTCCAAAGACACCAGAAGTATGTCAGAAGTCAGGACATTGGCAGGAAGAGAAGCATTTGTAAGGAGATGTGATAGTGACTTACAGCAGCACCAGCCTCTCCAGATGGACCTTTCTCACCAGCAAAGCCAGGTGGGCCAGCAATACCTTGCTCACCAGTGCGGCCAACTGGACCAACATCGCCACGCAGACCTCGAGGACCATCTTTGCCAGCTGGGCCAGGAGGACCAGGAGGACCAGTGATGCCCTGGGATTGAGTATATGATGTCATTAAATAGCAGAATTAATCAGGTTGGAAAAGACCTTCAAGATCATGGAGTCCAAGCCATTACCTAACACCTTCTAATTAACTAAACCCTGGCACTAAGTGCCTCATGCAGCCTCCTCTTAAACACCTCCAGGGATGGGGACTCCACCAGCTCTCTGGGCAGCCCATTCCAATGCCAATCACTCTTTCTTCCTAACATCCACCCTAAACCTGTCCTGACACAGCTTGAGGCTGTCCCCCCTTGTTCTGTGGCTGGTTGCCTGGGAGAAGAGACCAACCCCACCTGGCTACGACCTTCCTTCAGGTAGCTGCAGAGAGCAATGAGGTCTGCCCTGAGCCTCCTCTTCTGCAGGCTGCACACCCCCAGCTCCCTCAGCCTCTCCTCACAGGATTGTGCTCCAGGCCCCTCACCAGCCTTGGTGCCTTAAACTGAGGTGCCCAGAACTGGACACAGCACTCAAGGTGTGGCCTGACCACTGCTGAGTACAAGGGAGGAAGGACTTCCCTGCTCCTGCTGGCCACACTACTCCTGGTACAGGCCAGGATGCCATTTGCCTTCTTGGCCACATGGGCACACTGCTGGCTCATGTTCAGCTGTCAGCCAGTACCCTCAGGTCCCTCTCTGCCTGGCTGCTCTCCAGCCACTGTCCCCAGCCTGTAGTGCTGGTTGGGGTTGCTCTGCCAAAGTGCAGAACCTGGCAGTATAAACTCATTAACTGGGGCAGGAGGGGAGGAACAGAGATCAGTTTATTTGGATTTCTATGTACAAAAGTTGTGCTTTGCAGCAATCAGGTTTTTGAATGTTCTGAAGCAGCACCTTCTGCTCCTTTTGCTAGCAGTAGGCAGCTGGAATCAGTGCAATTATTGAACTGAGAGATTTAATTCTTTCTTTTTTTTAGTTAGTGCAAGTAAAAGGGACAAAAATTGGTAGGAAAACATTGACTTGGCTCTGGAGACCTGCAACTCATAAATCTAGGAGACAAAACCTCCTCCAATTCAACAGGATTATTTACTTTGGACACAGGGATTTAGACTATAAAATATAGGGTATCCAAGCAAGGAAATGCCTTTTGGTAAAGGTTGGAAACAGCTTTGCAAAGAAAAACTACAAATGTCAATTTGAAATGAGGTCTTTTGGCTGAAAAATAGAGGCAAGGATTCACATTCCCCAAGACAATGAGAGCTTGCCCTGCTTGAGACAGGGGCTGCAACTGCTGAGGCTTTAGAAAGTGTGGGCACAAGGTAACAGGAAGAATATAACCTTACACCACTCAAAATCAGTGGCTGTGCAGTTACTTGTGGTGAACAGGAACTCAGTTTTCCACCTTTTCCCTCTTTTCTTTCTGCAGATGGATTGTAAAATAACCCACACATTAAATGTGTAACCTCCACTCTGGGATTTTAAGCAGAAAAGAGATGTTCTTATCTTCTCCAGTCCTGTAAGGATCTGAGGTGATTCTGGTGCAGCCAGAATTTGTTCCAATGTAACAAAAACGTAGACTGTCCCTAACCAGTGCAACTTCTGACTCGTTTCCCCATAAAAACTTCTTGATTAGTTACTTACAGCAGGGCCAGGAGGACCAACTCTTCCAGCAGCTCCAGGGAAACCAGTCATGCCCTAGAAATAAAAAGTAAAGAGGATGATTTGGTTTAAGGGCAACAAAGACTTCATGAAAAGCAACAGTGGCAAGGCCAAAAGCATGAAGACTTACAGGAGGACCAGCATCACCACGAGGGCCAGCAGGACCAGCAGCACCAGCAGGACCCTAGGTATGAGTGATTGAAAAAGATTAATCCAGGTAAAGATTGTTGATATTCCCTGTTTAGAATGAGGGCTAACCTTGCTCTCATGGGAGTTTATAGAGTGATTTTGATTGGAAAAGAGTTTTAAGATCATCAAGTCCAACCATTCTCTTAACTCCAGTGAGGCTGGGGCTAAACCATGTCCCTCAGCACCACATCTCTGCATCTCTGAAACACCTCCAGGGATGGGGATCCAACCACCTCCCCAGGGAACCTCTTCCAGTTCTTTCAGTCAAGAAGTATTTTTTCATGTCCAGCCTAAACCTCCCCTGAGGACATTTCATCTCCTCCTCTCACTTGTTACTAGGGAGAAGAGACCAACCCCCACCTGGCTCCAACCTCCTTTCAGGGAGTTGTAGACAGCAATGAGGTCTCTCTTCAACCACCTTTTCTCCAGGCTAAACACCCCCAGCTCCCTCAGCTCCTGTTCCCCAGACCCTTCACCAGCTTTGTTGCCCTTCTCTGGACATGCTCCAGCCCCTCAGTGTCTTTCTTGGAGTGACTGGCTCAAAACTGAACCCAGGACTCAAGGTGTGGCCTCACCAGTGCTGAGTCCAGGGGGAAATTAAGTGAGATTTTGCTTTTTACTTCAACAGGAGGAGGGCTGGACCCAAACCCCAATTTTTGTCCCAGTCCTGACATTGTAAATTGGTATTGTTGAGAAGAGTAGCATAGGGGGAAATGCTATATGCACCTAAGAAAATCTGCAAGTCAAAATGCGAAAGGCATAGAAGGCAGAGAACAGCAAATCCTATTTTTGCACTGTATGACTAAAGCAGCCCCACAGCTGCAGGGCCTGGCCTAGCTCTGTTGGCATCACACAGTAAGAACACCAACCCATGTTAGCTGAGATTCCAGGGTCTGACTCTCTGCAGCATCTCAACCAGTGAGCTGTGTGCAGGTGCTGCCAGGCACAGGTGTGCTGTAAAGCTGCTAGCAGATGAAAAGCCTCTGTGCAAGTGGGTGCACAGACAAACCTGCACATGGGCTTCTGAAGGGCTGGGTCTGAAAACCAGACTGTGATAGCACTTCCTGCCTTTGAGAGGCAGATATCAACAGCCTCAATTACCTCCTGAATGGTCCAAGACAGACTAATTTTGCTGATCACAGACTCACAGAAACATGCAGGTTGGCAAAGCCCCTCAGGATCACCAAGCCCAACCTAGAACCCTACTCTACAAGATTCACCTTAAACCATATCCCCAAGCACCACATCCAAATCACCCTTAAACACATCCAGGGTTGGTGACTCCACCACCTCCCTGGGCAGCTCATTCCAGTCCCTGACCACTCTCTGTGAAAACTTTATCCTGATGTCCAGTCTAAACCTCCCCAGCCTCAGCTTGAGGCCATTCCCCCTTGTTCTGTCTCCAACTACCTGTGAGCAGAGCCCAGCAGCAGCCTCTCCACAATGTCCCTTCAGGTAGTTGTAGAGAGCAATGAGGTCTGCCCTCAGCCTCCTCTTTTTCAAACTAAACAACCCCAGGCCAGGGTGAAAAAGATTCTTTTCCTCATCATTTCTGTTGCAGACTCACAACCTGAGCTTACCAAAGGAGTTTCTATCATGTATAAAAATCAGCATTGGGACTTCCCTCTCTCTTTTGAACTACTGTTCCACTCTACTATTGTTTCCTTTAACTGCCCTTTCAAAACTCAAGGCCTACAGACTAGTGGGTTGCTTGTGTAGCACAGGCAAGAGTTGCTGCTTTCACAAAGTTCACTTACTGGTGGTCCAGAAGCACCAATTGGGCCAATAGCACCTGTGGGTCCAGTCTCACCCTTGGGGCCTTTAGGTCCACGCTCGCCTTTAGCACCAGGCTGACCAGCTGCACCCTATGGGCAGAGAAACATCCAGAATGAGGAGCTGCAAAAGCATGCAGTGGAAAGAGAGGAGTGGCATGGCAGCAGCAAGAGGAAGGCACAAACAATACTCACAGGAGGTCCAGCAAATCCACTAGGACCTACGGGACCAGGCTCACCACGTTCACCCTAAAGACAGGACAAAGAAAGGGGTGGTTGGAATGGGCTTTAAAAGGGCATTTTTCCCTTTTGCAAAGCACATTTTTCTGTACACCATGTCTTTGACACAGGGAAAACTGCAGGAATTGGTACTTACAGGGATGCCACGAGCACCAGCAGGACCAGCAGGACCAGCAGGACCTCCTTCACCCTAAAACAGATGGCAAGAAGCATGATGACAGATGGCAGGAAACACGAAAAGGTGGGGGAAGGCCTCACTGCAGTGGGATGACCTTGTGGGACAGATGCATATAAGGAGACTCCTCCTTTCTCAAATGGAGAGGGTGCTCCTGAATATGCTTCTGCTTTGACCTCTCCTGTGTTAATCATCTCTACCAATATTCAGACAGGATAAAGAATTGTGCTGAGCTAACGTGTAGCAGTCCATCACTACATCAAAACCTCTTCTCACAGTGTGAGGAGGGCTGTGGGGATAAGCCTCAACTGGGAAGAATTCAGATAAAGCCTAAATCAGATCCTTCTCCCTGACTGCCACCTCGGTGTACATCCCTCCCAAGCTCATTTGGGAAAAAATTTGGGGTTGGATTTTTTTTTGGCCACTGGCAAACTTCACCAAATACCTCCCAGATCAGAAAAAAAAACCAACTTGCAAAACTCCTCCACAATATAAAGCTGGGATTAGGTTTTTTTAATGGAGCTCAAATATTCCTGCATGGCTAAATAGTATGAACAAACAAGACCCAATTCAGAGCTGACTTACCCGATCACCAGCACCACCAGCAGGGCCAGGAGCACCAATAGCACCAGGGAGACCCTGCAGGTCAAGAGACAGGACACCATTTCTAACAAAATCTAAGCAGGAATGACTGCTTCTAATACTTTTTGCTCTGACCCCTTGGGAACAGGTGTGTGACTTTGTTTTCAATACACAGGACACTATCTAAAGCTGTTTCCAAGAGAAAGGACACAGTGTTTTAGAATCCAAGACCTGTTATTTCCCTTCCAAAGTATGAATGTTAGGACAGGCAGCTGAAAATTAAGGATCATTTTGTGTGTGACTTTAGAATTAGCTGTCTGGGCTGAGCCCATCAACTTAAAGAATGTCACAGTGAATAATTGTCTGTGAAATCCCAAGGTTCTCAGTGATGTCATCTCTGTGTGCATGAGATGATCACTTTGCTCTTTCTCCCCTGGATAAGGGCCAACAAAATCATATTGATTTGTATGAAAAGTGAGCACACATGAGCAAAAATGCAGCACAGTGGGAAAAGTCAGTCCTGAGCATCTTTTTTAGTCACTTAAGTTCTGAGGTGCAGGAAGGTAAATTGCAGCAGAAGCAAGAGGTACTTACACGAGCACCATCTCTTCCTGTGGCACCAGTATCACCTCTCAGACCTGGGGCACCCTGGAATACAGAGAGAGAGGAAAAAGAACACATTAGTAACAAACCTCATAGAAAGTTTTGGGTTGGAAGGGATCTTTAAAGGTCATTTAGTCCAACCTCCCTAGATGAAAGCAGTCCTGAGCTGTTTGAGTATCCCTGTATTACCTGCATGTGCTTATGAGATCCTTCTCATGTGAGGTTTTCTCTGGGGTTATTTCTTTCTGGTTGCTGAGCACATACAGACCTGCACAGCAAGAATCTGCAGGCAAATGGGACTGAGATGATCTTCAGAATTATAAGGCTGCTTCTTTCATGGGAAATCCACTCAGTATGTTCCAAATGAATGTAAATATCTTGACTTTTGGTCAAGAAAATAACCACATATCAAAACTGGTTTGGGTGTTCATGTTATTCAGAGAATGGTTTGAGTTGGAAAGGACCTTAAAGATCATCCAATTCCAACCCCTTTGCCATGGGCAGGGACACCTTCCGCTAGAGCAGCTTGCTCAAAGCCTCATCCAACCTGGCCATGAGCACCTCCAGGAAGGGAGCATCCTATTATCCTATTCTACTTCCTACCTGAAGCAGGAAAACATCTATAAAAACCAATGATCATAGAATCATCATAGAATGGTAAGGTTGGAAGGGACCTCAAGGATCAGCTAGTTCCAACCCCCTGCCATAGGCAGGGACACCTCCCACTAGCACAGGTCACTCAAGGCCTCATCCAACCTGGCCTTGAACACCTCCAGGGAGGGAGCAGCCACAACCTCCCTGGGCAACCTGTGCAGTGTCTCACCACCCTCACTGCAAAGAACTTCCTCCTAAATGATGTTAGATGAGTGGTCACAAAATCATCACATTTCATACAGCAAAGTTAGATCCAGGCCATCATTAGTGTCAAGAAATCAGCTCAAATCAGACCAGCATTCTGCTCTCTCTCTTTAAGACATCTTTCTCTTCTGTATTAATATGTGTCACTGCATTGTGGTTTATAAAACGCTGCAAGCAGGTTTCATTTTCATTTCCTTATGGCTCCTCTTATGCTAAATGATTAAGGAATTTTTTTTAGTCAGTTCTAGAAATCCCAGTTTAGAGTTTAAATAATGAAGAGAAGAGAATGAATGTTTGTAACAAGGTAGCAAACAGTTTTATAGCTAATAATAAGGATAAAGCAGAGATATTGACCTGACTTGCAACCAGACTTCACAGCTTTATGTAAGAGCTAAAATGCTTTCTGATTTTATAGGAAACTGATCTAATCACTGTATTTGTGTAACTGATGCACTTATGTCATATTTCCTGCACCTAGAGCAGTAAAGGATTTGCTCCTTTGTGATCAGGAGGCCCATTCCTCCTATAAAGTCTGTACTCACAGACAGCTTTTAGTGTCTATAGAATTGTTTTAGTTAGAAAACACTTTTAAGGTCACTGAGTCAAACCATTCTCTCACTTTGCCAAGGCTGGGGCTACACCATGGCCCTCAGCACCACAGTTCTGCCTCTTTGAAACACCTTCAGGGCTGATGATTTTCCCCCTGGGAAAATCAGCCACAACCTCTTCAGTAAAGATAAGCTCATTACTAACCAGTCCTGGGAAGAATTAACTGCAAAGATCAAAGCACAACTCTAGACAAGGCTGTTGGTCTGTTAGACCAAAAACCCCTTTGCCCTCCTGACTGCTAAGGGATGGAGTTTCAGTCATGTTGAGGCAACCTGCAGGATTTTCAAGTCAGTGACACTCAAGCATCTCCCAAAGCTGTGCCTGCAGAAGCAAAGCAGCTTGCCCAGCTTACCTTCTCACCCTTGCCTCCTGGCACACCAGCAGCACCTCTCTCTCCTGGGATTCCACCAGGGCCAGCAGGACCAGGACCACCAGCAGCACCAACATTGCCAGGCTCACCCTAGCAGCAACAGCATAAGACAGAATCAAATCATTCACCCAGTTTGGAACCAAATTCTGCCCTTACTCCTTTGCTTGTTGTTCTGGTTGCTTGCAAACAGTGTGAGCAGGAGTATTTTAAGTTATTGTACTTATTTCACTTTTTCAGCTAGTGAAGATGCCAGACATGAAGCCTCTCTGATTCTGTGGGCTTCTGAGGTTTTGAGGTGTCCCATATTCCAGACTGCCCATGGAAATCTTGAGAACCAAGAGCCATATTCAGGTAGCATCAAGCCAACATTAGTTTGGCAGACGACAGCTAGTTATTGTGCTAATGTCTGGGGGGGGGGGAAGTGTTCCTTACTAGATCTTAACACTGTGTAGAGGTGGGTAGAAATAGAAGTCAGGGTCTGAGATTTTGACCAAAACCTATGACAGCCCAAATCAGAATGGCTGCATACCCAGCTGACAAGCTGCATTCCAACTGAGTCCAAACTGGAGTTGCCTTCCTATCAACTATAAGGCTAAACATAATAGTGTGGGCAAGCTGGGATGGAGCTTTACCACTTGAAGCAATGACCCAGGGGCTATGATGTGCAGGTAACCACCTCTTACCAGCAATCACTTAAGTTCTTAGGAAAGAAAGTTTTGGAATTCAACAGCAAAGCAATGGCAATACCTTGTTACCATCAGGGCCTGGGGGGCCAGCTGGGCCACGGCTTCCAATGGGACCAGCAGGGCCAACAGCACCACTTTCACCAGGAGGACCACGCTCACCCTGCAAGAGAAAGGCTGATGTGAGTTTTCCCTTCAGTTCTTCCCTACCTTAGAGGCTTCATTTGAGATTTTCCTTCAGTTCTTCCCTGGATCAGAGGTTTCATTTGAGTTTTTCCCTCAGTTCTTCCCTGGATCAGAGGTTTCATTTGAGTTTTTCCCTCAGTTCTTCCCTGGATCAGAGGTTTCATTTGAGTTTTTCCCTTCAGCTCTTCCCTACCTCAGAGGTTTCATTTGAGTTTTTCCCTTCAGCTCTTCCCTACCTCAGAGGTTTCATTTGAGTTTTTCCCTCCAGTTTATCCCTACCTCAGAGGTTTCATTTGAGTTTTTCCCTTCAGCTCTTCCCTACCTCAGAGGTTTCATTTGAGTTTTTCCCTTCTGTTCTTCCCTACTTCAGAGGTTTCACTTGAGTTTTTCCCTTCAGTTCTTCCCTACTTCAGAGGTTTCATTTGAGTTTTTCCCTTCAGTTCTTCCCTACTTCAGAGGTTTCATTTTAGTTTTTCCCTCAGCTCTTCCCTACCTCAGAGGTTTCATTTTAGTTTTTCCCTCAGCTCTTCCCTACCTCAGAGGTTTCATTTGAGTTTTTCCCTTCAGTTCTTCCCTGGCTTTGAAGTTTCATTTGAAGTCTTCTGTCAATTATTCCCTACCTTAGAAGTTTCATTTGAGTTTTTCCTTCAGTGATTCCCTAGCTTAGAGGTATATTGATGTTTTGTTGGTTTTTTTTTTTTAATTATGCTAGGGAATGTGGGAGTCTGCATGAAGACTACCATGTGGCCAAAAAAGTGACTCAAGGAATGCTAAAAAGCATCAATGATAGAGCAGGTTAACTTCTATTGCAGTGAAGTTCCCCAGTTAATACATCTTTGCATTATTGTAACATGTATTTTGTTAATGACAGAGAGGCAGAAAAGGAAGAAATGAAACATGCAGCTCTCAGAAAGGTGGAAGCTGTTGTGGACAGGAAGGGTTGGCAGGGGAGAAGTGAATAAGGTGCTGGAAGTGGGACAAAAGTCATAGAATCATAGAATGGTAAGGTTGGAAGGGACCTCAAGGATCATCTAGTTCCAACCCCCTGCCATAGGCAGGGACACCTCCCACTAGTACAGGTTACTCAAGGCCTCATCCAATCTGGCCTTGAACACATCCAGGGAGGGAGCAGCCACAACCTCCCTGGGCAACCTGTTCCAGTGCCTCACCACCCTTACTGTAAAGAACTTCCTCCTAACATCCAGTCTAAATCTCCCCTCTGCCAGTTTAAGCCCATTGCCCCTTGTCCTGTCATTGCAGGACCTTGTAAATAATCCTTCCCCAGCCTTCCTGTAGGCCTCCTTCAGATACTGGAAGGCTACTATCAGGTCCCCTCGAAGTCAAGAATGAAAAGCACCAGGTCATTTATTTAGGCACCAAAAATGAGGATTTGTGCTGTAAACAGGGATTTCAGCTGATGAAAATGAGGGAAAGGGAAAAGTGACAGCAAATAGCTGACAATATGATGCAGATGTCATCTGGTACAAGCAGTGAGGCATCCTTAAGAAGTGTTAATTTTGTTATGTACAAAGCATAAGGAAGACCTAATTTGGAATACAGAATGAAATATGCTCTGTGTGAGCATGAGATGCTTAAGGCAAGCTAGAGCACAGGCCAATAATTGCTACTACCATGATAAAAGGAACTTGGCTTGGATAGATCAGCCAAATGCAAGTTTAAAAAGGACATGGGTACTAATAGAGCCTCAGGGAGGAAAAGTTCAAACTGCTTGCCATGAGTTACTGGCAAGCAGTTTGAGTTAAGGTTAAGAGTGAATGGGATTATTTGTCATCAATACATTTAATCAGGTCAGAAGGAAAGAGGAAGAAACAGAAGTCATTTAAGTATCAACCTCATTATAGGATGGATTTGGAGAGCAAATAATTAATGACACACTTTATAAACTACTCATTGCTCTCCATTAATGAGACCTTCCTGCATGGCCATGAAGAGCTCTTTACCATGCAGGAATAATAGGAAGCAGGAGGCAATATCCTCTAAAGACTATTCCAGGCTCTGGAGCTGTGACCATTTGTTCACAAAGACATGAGGTAGGAGCTGGCCAGCAAGAGATAATATGACTGAAATGGTCAGGCTGATAGTGACACAGGCACTGAGAGTGAAAATCCTTACACTGCAATGGTCAGGCTGAGAGGGTGACACAGGCACTGAGAGTGAAAATCCTTACACTGCAATGGTCAGGCTGAGAGGGTGACACAGGCACTGAGAGTGAAAATCCTTACACTGCAATGGTCAGGCTGAGAGAGTGACACAGGCACTGGAGATGAAAACTGTCATGTGCACCAGGCCTCAGTATAAGACTGTAGAATCAGTCTTCTGTCACCCACATTCTCATTGTGAGGTTCATTACCAGAGGATATCATTACCTGGCTAAGATTCACACTGCTTATCAGAGAGTTTGTGTACACTGGGAACTACCTAGATGATGCCACAGAGTCATACAGCCTGATACATGCAAATAGCAGAGAACATTCTCCCTCCCACCTGGGAGCCTGTTGCAATGCACTGGTTTCTGTAGCTAAGAAGAACTGTTTGTCTTGAGGATCTTGGAAATCAGCTGCTTGCATTATTGAACACACTATTATGACAGTCTGCAGCAGATTTCAAATTAAGTTACTCACTCTTGGGCCAGCAGGACCAGGAACACCAAATTCACCATGAAGACCCTAGAAGAACACAGATGTACTTGTAAAGCTTCTTTTTAAAGCAAAGTGACCAACTTAAATTGTGCTTTGTTTCTTAGCACTAAGTAGAAATGCTTCTCAAATTGCAGCAGCATACTGAAAGCCTTTCAGACTAAACCCAAGCTTATAGACAGAAAAAAAATCCCTTTTCATAGAGCTGCACAATATATCAAAGCAGACATAAGATAATGTTTCATCATCTTAAAGAGTTAGCTGTTAAATTTCAAGCTCCTTTTCCAGGTAGATGCAATGCCAACTCTTCCACAGGGATGTAACTCTGAACATTAAAGGTGGTTCTGACATGTAGGATGCACAATTTGCAGGCTGCAGACACCTGAACAAAGCAGAACCCAGAGCCTGACCCACCACTGAGCCACCCCAGTTGCACTGTGAGTGCACTGAAATCAACTGAGGTGCAAAAGCAAACAACTGGGAGTACTGCAGGTTAGATTGAGCCTTGCAGATTTCAAAAGCAATCTGAAGTAAAATATTCTGCATGTCCTGCCTTGCCTTTTGGAGGAAGGGATGTAATATTACTGCTGCTTAAGGACTGAAGAGCAAGTGATTGGCTTTGCTAAGCTTCATAGCAACAGTGTCAAAAGTGATGCTGCTAATTCCAGCATCACTTGTGCCTAGCTTTAACACAAGGGACTGTTAAACTCTGCATGCATCATGGATTGCTCTGCTCTGCTAAATCGATGCAGCAGGCCCTTATGCCACCACATGTGCAAGGCCTGCCCCTGCCTGTGGAGTGCTCTGTCACTCACCCTTTCTCCTGGTTTACCAGCTTCACCAGCTGGACCCGAGGGACCTGGCAGACCCTAAGAGAGAAGAAAACAAGAATACAATTAAAGTGAAGGCTGAAGCACTTCATGCTTTGGGAACCATAGATCAGATCAAGCAGAGCACATACTAACTTACCTGGAAGCCAGGAGGGCCAGCAGGACCTGTTTCACCCTTCCCACCTTGGTTGCCCTGGATGGGATGAAAACCAAGTGATTAACTTTGGAAGGAGAAAACCAGGAGTGCATGTTTTAAAATGGGAAGTCCTAGTCATGAAAAGAAATCAAATTGGAGCTAGGTGGAAGCTGTTACTTACAGTGACACCAGGAGGACCTTGAGCGCCGTTGTTTCCCTCTGGACCAGGAGCACCCTAAATGTGTTCAAGCAGCAAGCTGTCATTAAAGTTTTGATCTGTGAATGATACCTCCCTACAGTAATGCTCTGCCTAAAACAAAGGTGTCTGGCTGCACACTTTGAACTTCATCATTTACCTGTCAGAGCTTCACTGTCAAAGAGAACTAAAGACACTTTCCATTTTAAATCATTTTGGTTGGAGAAGGCCTCCAGGATCATCCAGTCCAACCATCAGATTATGGTGATTGCTTTAGTTATTGCAGCACATTCATCTTTAAGGAAACTTCTTTGGGAATTACAGATTACAGGATCCTGGCTGATAGCATTTTCCCCACAACAGACCAATTATTTGGTCCCTTAAATGAAAGCAGCAAGCTGGAAATCTACAAGATAAATTAAAACCATTACACTGTCCTCAAAACTTTGCATGGGGACTGCTGTTTTGTCCTCTTCACAGTTAGCTAATGCTTCATTCTTAATTACCCAATGAATATGCAAGAAGGGCAGTTTTCATGTATTCTTTAATACTCCTTACTGATAGATAAAGGCACCTCCCAGGGCTTCTCTGTTTCATCATCTAGTCATGCTATCTTATCACAGAGGTTTTTTAAAGCTACCTCTTTTCTTTCAAGAGGTTGATAAAGCAAATATATCCACTTACCCGTGGGCCAGCAAGACCAACATTGCCTTTTTCACCAGGCTTGCCAGGTTCACCCTGAAGTTGAAAGAAAAATAGAGTAAACTTAAGCAGCACTTCATGCTGGATTCCAATTGAAACTGCTAAACATGATACCCTCCATGCCAGGAAAGGTAGTGCAGTGATTTCTTTAACCCCAATTCAAACGCTCACAAGCTCCATTTGCCCTGCTGAACCACTTAGCCAGAATGGCTCAAAATAAAGGTCTATTCAAAACTCCAATTCCTTTGGTTTTTGGAGGTCATCATTCATGACAGTCTGCACAGTATCCTCTGCAGATACAGCAGCACCACAAATCCAGGAGATGATTATTGTTATCTGTGGCCTCTGTGTGACATGTCAAGAGCCCCACTGAAATCACTAAGAGCTTTTCTTTCCAAATGGAGTGAGCTTTGGATTGTGCTCCATAAATACCTATAGTCTGGAACTGAAACTCAGGCTTGGCCACCAATCTTTACAGAACTTTTACAGAAATGGTAAGATGGGCATGAAGGGTGATAATTTAGACTTCTATTGTAATGACTGCAATGTCCAAATATTCCTGATCTGATAGCATTGGTTTGCCTCTGTTTAATCATATTTCAGTTGAGTGGAAAATGATTTAAACCAGAACACTCAAACCTAAGTGGATGGCACCCAATAAGCAGCACAGGAGGACATGGGAAGATGTGTTTGCTTGTTAATAGTTGAGGAGCTACAGATTGGTCAGGAAATACCTTTATGCTAATAGGAAGTTTCTGTGCTGTACTTACAGTGGGACCCTTTGGTCCAGGGAATCCAATGTTGCCAGGCTCACCTCTGTTACCAGCTGGGCCAATTGGTCCAACCCTACCATCTGCTCCAGGGAAGCCCTAGAAAAAAGAAAAAACCACACTATTAAAGAATTCAGTTTTAGGAGCAATGTGTAGTAACAGGAAGTAAATGCCACTGGACTTTTAAACACTGTTTCTGCACTGCATGCTCATGCATTCCTCCATTTTGCTCCTTCTTGCAGAACTGAGTAGTTCTTCTTCCCCTTCCAGGACACAGGCCTGACATGAGACCCACAGAGATGAACAGGGAAGTTTCTCACTGATCTTCTGAGCAACAGGGCAGTAAAATCATGCTGGTTTTACACAGAGTTGCATTACAGCTCAGTGCTGAGATCTCTGCTTGTTAAAACCTCAGTTTGTGTCTATGTTTCGCAGGCAATAGAGAAAGAAAAGCAAAGTACTTACAACAGGACCTTCCTTGCCAGCAGGGCCTGGGCTTCCAGGCTGTCCTGGGAGACCCTGAGAAAGGAAAGGTTTTGTGTTTTCAGAAGGAAACCAACTCACTCAAGAGTTACCAACAGGTTTTGTCTACACACACACACAAGTTACCAACATACACTGTGGCAGCAGTTTTAAGTTTAAATCTAAAGCACTGAAGTTTAATTTGGTAGTGTGTGCTTCCTTGCCAGTTGGAAATCAGTACAGCTAAGTACCTGTTTCACTCAGGTCAACTCATTTTGGCTCTGCTTTAGCAGAGAAAGTGCTTAAATGTCTGCAGATGCCTAATAGTTCAAGTCTGCATTGAAGACTCAGACTTCATGGGGAAGGAAGAGTAAGAGTAGATTAGAGAGGCCAAAAGACATGGACATAATGTGGCTGTTCTCAGTGGAATCATTTGCACAGCCAAATGGAAATAACTGAGATCATTTTAGTAGGGGCTGCTGCTCTTTTAGTCAGTTAAAGAGGACACAGACCCATCAGCTGTGATCTTAACGATCACATTTTGCAACTCATCACAAGTGGAAGCCAATGCAGTGTCCAGCACAAGGAGACATTGCCCTGTGACAAGACAATCAAATGCTACCACTGACAAAAGAAACTAATTTCAATAAACATTTTGATGCTTCTTAATCATTTCCTCATGTTTTGTTCTTTTCAGTAGAGCAGTGGAAGTGCTCACACTGCAGCCAGCAAAGGCTGAGTTTCTGCACTTGGATTTCTGAATTATTTTGTCCTTTTTTTTTTTTTTTTTCCCCCCCAGTTCAAGCTTAACACCAGAGTTTAAACTTACTCTTGGACCCATAAGACCAGGCTCACCAGGACGGCCACCATCACCATTGGGACCCTTGGCACCAACAGGACCGCTAGGACCACGGTTACCAGCAGGTCCCTACCAAAGAAAACAGAAAATCAGGCAGGGGTAGCAAAAAAAAAAAAAACCCAACTCACTCATCTGCACATACAAATGAAAAGTGACAAGGGCCCAGACAAAAGTCTTACCATGACACCAGCTCTGCCATCAGCTCCAGGGAGACCACGAGAGCCAGGCACACCCTGCAAGTGAACACAAAACCAATCAGAAGAAGGACAGGAAGAAATCTGCTCATGTAAGGTATGGAGTGCTTGCTAAATTTCAGCTTTCCAAGTAGGTCTGCTGAAGGTGAGGTAAGTGCAGCTCTAAACACATTCACTTCTGTGGAAATGTATATTGAGAGAGAAACCTCTCACTCTTCCTCCAGATTTCTTTGAGTTCCAATCTGCTTATGGTACAGCATTCTCACGTTCATTGTAACCTAACTGTGGCTCCAGACAGCAGCTAGGATCCCACAGCCTGGCACACACAGTGCCACCTTCACTTCTCTGTGACTCTGTAGACCCTAGCCAAGGTGCAACACTGAATCTTGATCTCCACCAAAAGCCTTGTCCTATATTTCCTATGAATTCTTTTACATGCTCCCCCCAAGTTCAGAGCAGTTTCTTCACCAAGTCAAAAGGGTACTTAGGCACCTTTGAAGATACTGAACTGAAGCCTTTTCCCTCACGTTACATGTGAGCCAAAT
Organism: Eubucco bourcierii; assembly: GCA_013396675.1. Classification (NCBI taxonomy): domain Eukaryota; kingdom Metazoa; phylum Chordata; class Aves; order Piciformes; family Ramphastidae; genus Eubucco; species Eubucco bourcierii. The sequence continues at coordinate 544,631 of VWZE01025431.1, read as the reverse complement.
CTGATCTGCTTTAAGCAGTTAAATCCCATACAAAGCTGTAAGACTCAAAGTTAATTCACAAGATATTACATAATGGAGAAATCAAAACCAACCTCTAATAACTTCAGGGATAAGATGGCAAAATATAAAGCAAAAATAGATCTGAACTGCAAATGATCTTTGCTTGGCAGCATTCGTGTAGATTTAAATGCTCATGATTACTCCATTTGCCTTTGTGAGTCCACATTTATTTCCTCTTTTCCTTTTTTCTTTCTACTTCCATAACATGAAAAGCAAACCTACTCTTAGACCAGCAGGGCCTGGGGGACCAGCAGAGCCAGGTTCACCATTGCTGCCTCTCTTGCCTTCCTCACCACTAGGACCAGGAGGGCCAGGGGGTCCAGCAGCACCCTAGTCAAGGCAAACAGAGAAGAAATCAGATGCAGTGTTGCAGACACTGTCAGGCTTTTTGATTGAAAAACCCTTGAAGTGTTTCATACTCACAGGCTCACCCTTGTTACCACTTTCTCCCTTGGCACCAGCAGGGCCTGGTTCACCCTAGAGTCCAAAACAAAAAAAGATTACAGACTTAAGCCCCATTCTAAAATCTCTCTCCTCCCTGAACAAGCTTTTTCCTGTATCAAAACATTTTTAATGATGCAATACTATGCCTGCCTCTATTGTCATAGATGGTCAATGAGCATAACTCTGGGTTTGGCTTAGCAGACACTAAAATTTGTTACAGATGCTTAGAAATGACAGTAATTGAACTATGACACATTCAGGGCTGGTTCCTCTAATGAGGGCACCCATTGAGGGCCTAGCTGTGAGGTTGCTGCTACATCTCTCTTGATACTATCAACACCAAGAGAGTGCAAAGTGAACCTCTTCAGCATCTGAAGCCGGCACCGAGACACAGAAATTATCCACAATGTGTAATTACAGTGGAGCAGGGGAAAACCAGCTGCATTCAACACAAAAATATATCCAGAGGAAATCTGTGGATACTGTGTCCAACTTTCAACTGAAGATCTGCAGTGTAATAACTTACAACAAGTCCTCTAGCACCACTAGGACCAGCAGGGCCAGGAGGACCAGGAATACCACGGGGACCAGGCAGACCAGGAGCACCAGCAACACCAGGAAGACCCTGTCCAACAGAGGGGAAAAAAGGTATTATGAGCCCATTACCTTCATTAATTGAATTGGGTGGGGTTCAGAGCAAAAAAAAAAAAAAGAAGGTGTAAAGATGTCTGTACTTACAGCTGCACCCTTAGCCCCAGGAAGGCCATTAGCACCAGGGTTGCCCTATCAAGAAAGAGAACAATAGCAGTTGGTTCAGAGTCTCAGGTGCACCCACCCAACAACAGAGGAAGTCTGGCAAGTTACTCACTGGAGGGCCAACAGGACCACTAGAGCCAGGAAGTCCAATCTCTCCTCTTGGACCAGCAGGACCACTAGGACCAACGTTACCAGCAGGTCCGATTTCCCCCTGTTTGGGAGAAGGACAGAGCCCTCCATCAGGGTACACAGGGTTAGGGCAAGCCCAGGTAGTCAGAGTTCACTCTGAACACACAGACATTCTTCTGCTGAAACTACCTGCTGAGAACACACTCACATCTGCACCAGAAAAGACTTCATGGCTTCAAAAAGTCTTGCATTTGGACAAGAATAACCAGGATGGGATCTCAATTTCCCCTTATCTTCCCTCAGTTAATATTAGAGGTCTAGCAAGCAATGCTTTCACTTTCTTCTAAAGGTGGATCAATGTAAGAGTTTTGTTTGATGTGATGTGGAGTTTATGCACTTGTGTTAAGAGCAAAAGACTGTCACACTGCACTCAAGTGCAGGCAGCTCTCAGCTGTGAAATCTGTAAATGCAGTGCATGTGCCCCAGATCCTCTGTCAATCTTTGGACCAAGTAAATTCAAAAATAGTGAGACTCTTCCCAAGGTAATAAGGCTGAGATCTGAGCAACAAACTGAATCAACTTAGTCTGCAAGAGCTAAATGGCACTGCCTTAAACTCAGAATGTTTAAAATCAATTTCTCCAGAATTACAATGGAGAAGCTGCACCAAGAAAGCCTTGAGGCTACAACAAGAACTTGGGCTGGAAGAAGCCAGGTCCTCGATTGCAGCTCTTTGGTCCTCCACTACTTCTGTAAAGTGATATAAACTGCTGCTTTGTTTATTTATCATGATCTGTTGTCTCCCTTCAAAGGTGCATACAACTGCACCACACAGAAAACAGGAAAAAGCAAGCAGAGGCTGTGTGTCTCCCTGAACCTGCACTGCATCAGTCTCAGTTGTGAAATACCTGCTGTATGCTAAATCAGCTTATCTAACATCCTCCAAATACTGCAGGGATTCATCCTCATCCTGCCCTCTTTCAGAGAGAGGGATTGTCTGCTGCCTGGCAATACTTGTTACTGCATTTCAGCCTCACTACCAAACATACCAGCAGAAGCAGATGGCCATACCTTTGCACCAGGAGCACCCGGGAAGCCTGGAGGACCGGCAGCACCAATAGGGCCCTAAGAAATGAAAGAGAAGCAGTTGTGTAAAGGCATTCAGAGATGACACAAAAAACTGCCTTGCTGAAGTAAAGAGACTGAAAACAATGCACATTCACTTAGACACTTGTGCACATGACCACCTCCCAACACCGGCTGCCTTTTGCAGCTCCAAACTGACAGATCTGGCTCAGTCTAAAGAGTTAAGAGGGAGGACAGCACTGAGAAACATTTGCAGTGCCGCCAAAGTGTGAATTAAGGACGATTTAGTAAAACCTTGCCTTGAGGCCAAACACCTGAGAGAGAATCGGCCAGGATGGGGCAGGGGCAGACATCTGCAAGGCAAGTGTCTGGCTGTGCAGTCCCACAACTAATGGAGGGAGCTCTGCTTCCTGCACCTGTTTCCAGTACCTCTACTGTGCAGAGGTAACTGTGCAAGCTTTCCTAGCAGTGCTCCTTCTGGACAACTGACCGCACACACCAGCTCTGTGTTGATGGCAGCATTGGTCCTTCACACAAGGGAGGAGGGCTGGTAAGATCTCTGCACCCTTTACCAGGGTAGCCTTGGCTTGGCAAGTACTTGGCAAGTACTTGGCACAACTTACACTGAAGTCAGTAAGAATGCACCAAATTAGGTTTAGGATTAGGTTTAAGAGCAGCTGAGCACAGGAGCACATCCCAACACCTGAATGCACTCCAAATCTTGATTCATACCCAGAATGTGACCTCTGAGGCAGTGACTACTGCAGTCCCAGTGCCTTTTTATTCACTTGGGTGGTTTTTATGTCACAGCCATGTCAGCTTAAGAAGGCCTTCTGCCGTTTCTACTTTGTCTGTGAGATTGGTAATGACAATGGGTTTATGAAGCTTGCTAAGATACAGTACCCAGACACCACATGAGAAGATGCAGATGGATTCACAGCCTTTGTTACTCTTTAATGAAACAGCAAAATCATTCCTAGCTATTGGGGGCTGATGCCTACTGTTTTTTTTTTGTGAGCTAACATCTTCCAATTCTAAATATTTGCTATAAAATCCAAGGGAAGCAAAATGGGTCAGCTGGTAGGACAAAGAGGAATTGGCTGCCAACATTCTATAACCTCTTGTTTGTTATAAACTGACTACCTGAAATTCTCACTGGTTTTGCATTAAGCAAAGAAAAAAAAAACCAAGACCAAACAGAATCCACTCCTTAAGCTATGACTGAAAACAAACTTCCAGGCTGCCTACTGCAGTGACTCTTTTTATGCTTTGAATTCCCAGTGGCAAGAAGAATAAAAGACTATTTCTGCTTTAATCTTGCAAACAAGAGTGTTAATGAGTGCTGTGCAGAATGTTTACAGCATCAGAACCTAAGCATGGGTAAACTAACTTCAGTCTGGCATAGACACCAGGACCCAATACACTGTTCTGCTGCAGTCCTTCAGGGCAACACCTGCAGCTTCAGGACAGTTTTCATATAGTAGCATCAGAATGGTTTGGGTTGGGAGGGGCCTTAATGCTCACTGAGATACAAGCCATGGGCAGGGACATCTCCTCCCAGCCCAGCTTGCTCAAGGCCCCAGTCAACCTGGCTTTGAACACTGCCAGGCTTGGAACCTCCACAACTTCTCTGGCCAACCTGTTTCAGTGCCTCACCACCCTCACAGGCAAGAGTTGCTTCCTAATGTCTCATCTCAACCCAGCTTCCTCCAGCCTGAAGCCATTACCCCTTGTCCTATCCCTACATACCTTCATAAAAAGCCCCTCCCCAGCTACAGGGTTTCCTTCAGGATAGCTGAACTCTTTTGGTTCTGGTTAGAAAATCTAACATCAGTTCTTAGCTACCAGGTCTCTATTTACCTAAAGTTTAAATGTCCAACCAGATGTATTTTTTAATACTCCACACAGGAGAAGTGAAGCCAAATTCCCACCTATGCAAACATTCTGCTGTGTTCAAGCATGACAGATGTTTCCAGTGACAAGTTGTAATAAAATCAGCTTCATTTAACAGAACCAGGGATGGCTTCATCATTGACTCCAATTTTGAAGGGAGGGAGGAAGGAAAAACTGTTCTGGGCTACGCCTGATTTGTTTTTTTTTTTACAGCTTTGAATGGAAATAAATGAGGTTCACTGAAGTCAGAGCATGCTATGGCAACACTAACTCCCTTCAAATGGACAAATCTACACTGGATCAGCACTCCATAGAGCAGTTTTGATCTGAGCAGTCAGATCAGAACAGCTGGATTTTGCTAGCCTTTCACACTAGCTCACATATAGGTGTCAGTGGTGAATGAAGAAGGTTGGCTCCTGTCAGATAGGACAATGTTGCAGGTGGAAAGCTGTGTCCTGAGGAGCATATAATAATTCAGGATGTATGTCATTAGAGTCACCTGCAACACACACATGGTATCTATCTGTTCAAAGATGGAAAAGTTCTTTAGTCTGGGGATGAGAATACTTCTGTCAGACTGCTGGAAATGAGGATCCTGTTTGTCAGCTCTTTCCCTAGGAACTCACCAGAGCACATGAGAGAATCTTTGGTTCCTTTAATACAGAAGTGTTAAATACAAATCCTGAGGCTCACAGGATATTGCTTGCAAATGTTTCATTAATTCTTGTTGTGATGGCCTGACAAGCAACACTTGTATTAAAAAGGTAACTCCTCAGAAGACCAAGAAATTCTCTGTTAACAGAAAGAGGGACACAGGCCCAGGAGGTTGCAAAGACTGTCAAGATCAAGACTGAAACTTACAGCAGGTCCGGTGGGGCCGGCGCTGCCATCGCTTCCACGAGCACCCTGTGAGGAGAGAACAAAATAGTGTGAAAAGAGATTCAGAGAGCAGAGAAAACCACAGTAGGTGGCTGGTCATGATCACAGAGATGGGAAGCCACTTACAGCTGGTCCAGGGGCACCTACTCTTCCTCTCTCACCAGGGAGACCACGAGCACCCTGAAAGAAAAATGAATTTACCTTATTTCTATCTATTCACTGAACAAAGATCTATAGAGATTTTTTTTTTCCTCCTCTGCTAAGTCTTTTGCAGCCAGGGAATTCTACTTTAAATATTTACACACTATTACATTAGAGTGTCTTAGTTAGCTGGAGAGTATCACTGATGACAAAAAAAAAATTCAGCAGAACTGTGGCTGAATCATATCTAACAGGTCAACATTTTCCAATGCAGCAAGAAATACTTACAGGTTGTCCTGGGGTACCATTTTCACCAGGGGCACCAGGTTCTCCCTGTGAAAAAGAAAGATTGCAGGCTTCAGTTACTTAAAGGATGTTTTGGGCAGATAACACCATCAGCATCTGGAGGCATTCAACTGCTGTCTGTCTTCTGCAGCACTTGCACCTCAGCAGACAAGAACAGACATTAAGTCCTAAGGTCTCTGCATATACTGGAACATAGCCAGTGGGAATGCTCTTAAAAGAGGAGGGACAGAGCAAGTCAGATTCATTTGCCCATCTCAGCTTTCTTCACCCCCTTTCTCTATCCTGATGTTTACTCTGTAGCACACACCTAAGAGCTAACTTATGGGTAGGCAACTACCAATTCAGATCACACACCACAGAATGGTCTGGATTGGAAGGGACCTTAAAGATTCTCTAGTTCCAAACACTCTGCCATGAAAAAATCAGCAGAAGCAGAGTGATGTTTTCTTTTGCTTTAGATTAAGGGCACAAATTTCCAGTCCTCTGGCTGGAAAAGAAGGTTCTTCCTCAGGTATTTTTAAACTAATAATAGTGAGATATGAGCCATTGACACATGACTCCTTGCCCTTTAATAGTAAGTGTTCTCCAAGCAATTGGTCTAGACTGCTCTACAGTGATGAGTCCTTGGCCTAGAGCACTTGTATCTGGAATATTATTTGAATGCATCCAGTCTTAAATGCTGCAAACAGCACACATTTTTGCCTTCACCACTACTTTCAACACAGTTATACTGGAAGCAAAGCATCATAAAAAAGATCAGCCACAGTCAGGTTAGCACTTTTACTAATGACTCTTCTTTCCTTTCCTTAACTGCTTTATCTGCTTTTAAACTCCAGTGACTGGACAGTTTGCTATTTCTAACTTTTTCTGAAGGTTAACAACTGGCAGTGACATTGAAGAATGCCATGTTACAGTTAAGAACTCTATAAGCAAGGAGTGCTAAGCTCTGAGAAACAAGCAAGACACAGAATTAGTGTCTGAGCTTCTCTTTTTCACAGTATAAGTTCTTAGATGCAAATCTCCTGTGAATAAGTCACCAGCATTAGATTTCCTACAAGCCAGGAGTGTAAAGGACACTGCTATTTGGCACTGAGGTATAATGTGAGGAGAAGAAACTGAGGAAGAGTTTGCTAGAGATGTTCTAGGTCATATTTTAAAATACTTTTAAGGATGGTGTTCAAATATGCACTAATCTGAAGAGGGTAAAAAGAGAAAAGGACTACAAATACCAAATAACCTTAAGGCAGAAGAGCTCTGCACCTATCCATTTTTGGGCAGAAGCCTTACACTGGAGCATATGTTTCATGCAGCAGAGTTTTTGTAGCAAAATGAGAGGTTTTCATTTTAGTGTGCTTTAAAAAGAACAACAAAATGCCAAACACAACCCACAGAAAAGCAGAGGTAGCAAAATAAGCCTTAAGTGCTGCTGGATCAACCATCAGAAAGGCACTTCTGCAGCTCTTACTCATGGAAGCCACTAAGTTGCCTAAGGGCTCAAGAATATGGCCCCAGGAATGATTTCTCATGTTAAGGTGTAGGTACTTGTCCTACATGGATCCACTGAATTCTAGGTGACTCCAGCCAAGCAATGTTTAATGGCAACATGAAAGACTGATTGAAGGAGACTTCATATGTCTTTCACTAGGAAGAGCTACAAAAGCATCCTCAAAGTTCAGATTTCATCTTTACCTTGGTGCCAGGAGTACCAGGTTGTCCCTTTTGACCATCCAGACCATTGTGTCCCTATGTGGAGTGGAAAAAAAGAAATATTAATATTTATCTTCCCACAAATGGCTACACAAAACCTCTCAGTCCTGTAAGGCAAAGCTTTTGTTCCATACCAAATGATTTCCTAATACAACCTTAAGATTCAAAACATAAAATAAAACTCAATCTTTCCTATCAGGATATTAAAAAACTTCAAAGAGGTTCATGCACTCCTAACTTGGAGGGGATTTCCAGGGGTTTCCAGCATGCTGAAGTAACTGTTCAGAGAACAAAGTAGGTATAGACTCACCCTAATTCCCTTAAAGCCAGGCAGACCAGGAGTTCCAGGGAAACCACGAGCACCCTAGAAACACACAGTGCATCAATTACTGTGCCTCATAGTATGCTGCAGTTACAAAGAAAGAAAAATAGTGAAGTCTTGCAATAAAATGAATGAGTAGGTTTGGGCTGTGATCACTCAAGGGAGGAACATAGTCCCTTCCCTAACCTTCCAGGACCAGACTTGTTCCAAGACTAGGAATAATCAACCTGCTTTTCCAGTTGTGAAGCTCAGAAATGTCATGCACTGACATGTGAGAGCACAGCTGGTTTGGCTTCCTGTGCTAGAGCTACTGGCCCTGTGTCACTCACTCTCTCACTTCTGCTCCTAATTAGCCTGTCTTTACTGGGGGCAGGGGAACACACAGAGCAAAAATACAACGGTAAGATATCCCTGAAAGCAAGAACTGAATTTGTGTTCATCTTGTAGAGAATATTACTACACTTCACTCCTAATTAACCTGTCTTTACTGGGGGCAGGGGAACACACAGAGCAAAAATACAACTGTAAGATATCCCTGAAAGCAAGAACTGAATTTGTGCTCATCTTGTAGAGAATATTACTACACTTCACTCCTAATTAACCTGTCTTTACTGGGGGCAGGGGAACACACAGAGCAAAAATACAACTGTAAGATATCCCTGAAAGCAAGAACTGAATTTGTGCTCATCTTGTAGAGAATATTACTACACTTCACTCCTAATTAACCTATCTTTACTGGGGGCAGGGGAACACACAGAGCAAAAAATACAACTGTAAGATATCCCTGAATGTAAGAATTGAATTTGCATTCATCTTGTAGGGAATATTATTAGACTGTTAGTGTGGTGCGGTGCAGAAATGTTGTTAGGTTCACTGATAAGAGAACTGTTTTTTATTGTCTGCATACCTGAGGGCCAGCAACACCTCTCTCGCCAGGTCTTCCAGGTTTGCCAGGGTGACCCTAAAAATGCAGAACAAATGCCCTAAGAAAAGCTCATTTGATAAAACATAAACCATCCATGAGAGGGTAAAGACATGGGCAAAGTTTCTCCTTTTCAACAAATACAGAGAGCTTTTAGCTTTCAAGTGTCCTTCTCCCTATCCTCAGGAAGCTAAACAGTGACTTTGGAGAGGTGCATTTTCAACATACAGCATCTCCTCTACTGTAAAATAATAATTTCAGAGGTTTATGCTACCCAATATTACAGAGCAATGAAAAAAGGATGTCAAATAAAATGCTTAGCTTAACAGTAACCTACTGCTGGAGTTGAATGACAGCCCCAAAAGAGATGAGAAACATTGAATATCCACTTACATCTTCACCAGCCTTTCCTGGAGGACCAGGGGGACCACGGGGACCCTGAGGACCCTGTTAAGAACAGATTGAGGATTACTTGAAGCATCATTCTTCAGGTAAGTCTCCTGGCTTCTGATTTGAGTTGGGGCATAGCTGGAATCTAATAGACTTTGCACACAGGGATTCCAATCTGAAGGAGTCTTTGAGTGGTCAGGTCTGATTCTGTAACAGCATCAAGCAGGAACACCCAATTCAAATATTCCAGGATGTGCATGTGGACAGGAGAAACAGTCCTAAGCACTGCTCTGGTGTCCTGCTTCTAATGCTAACAGTGTCTGTATGTCAAACCTGTACTTACTGTTTGACCAGGTTCACCAGGCTCACCAGGAACACCTTGAAAGCCAGGAGGACCCTAAAACAGAAGGGAGAGTTTTGTCAGGGTGTGAAGAAGCTCTTTTGTGATTTTACAGGTATGCAAGTGTTAATGAGTCAGCAGGAGAGATGAGATTGTACTTACAGGGGGTCCAGATGCTCCAGGTGGGCCTCTGGGTCCCATTAAACCCTAAGGGAGGACAAACACAAAATCCTTTTTAAAAAAAAATCATAGCATCATAGAATCAAACAGGTTGGAAGAGACCTCCAAGCTCATCCAGCCCAACCTAGCACCCAGGCCTAGCCAATCAACCAGATCATGGCATTAAGTGCCCCAGCCAGGCTTTTCTTGAACACCTCCAAGGATGGGGACTCCACCAGCTCCCTGGGCAGCCCATTCCAATGCCAATCACTCTCTCTGCCAAGAACTTCTCCTAACATCCAGCCTAGACCTCCCCTGGCACATCTTGAGGCTGTGTCCCTTTGTTCTGTTGCTGGTTGCCTGGGAGAAGAGCCCAACCCCACCTGGTTACAACCTCCCTTCAGGTAGTTGTAGGCAGCAATGAGTTCTCCCCTGAGAACTCCCTCTTCTCCATGCTGCAAACCCCATGATACAAACCCATCTAAGCCACCAATTGCTGGTATGCCTAAAATTTTGGTAAGCAGTATGGTTCCCAGTGTGCAATGTCCAAATCAGATTAAGACACTTGAAGAGATCTGCATGAACCTGCACAGGCAGTCTAAGTGCAAACCAAATTCTCCTAATGGTGAAGAACCAGCACAGAATCCATTGAGATGGTTATAGTTGGGAACTTGAGGATTAAGCTTCTTAATCTACTCATTAGCAGGTGTGTTGTTTCAGTCTTCTCTGTGCCCTCCCCCTTCCTGTGCATGGACTTCCAGGATTTAAGGACAAAGGTGGCAACAACACATGATAAAATGTTGTTTTTAGGGACCTCTCCATTTTACTATGATTTTAAAGAAGAGATGCTGGAAAAAATCAGATCAGTAGAGAGGTAAAAGGGAAAATAAAGGTATAGAAATGGCAGTACTAGCAGGAACTGAAAGACACATCATTTTGGAAAGAAATCAAGCAGATTCATCTGTTTCAAGTGATGATCAACTTCTATTTTAGTCTCTCATTTTCAGTGTTTTCTTAAATTCTCCTCATTTCACCTCCAAGCTAAGTCATTAACACATTCTCCTTAGCTGTGTTAGGAATTTATTCACCTCCAGGATAAAAAAAAAAAAAAAAAAAAAGGTGAAAATCAATTTTAAAGAGAAAATCTCCACAAATCACTGCATTTTCCTAAGTTGTCTTAATCAGAGAATGATTTGGGTTGGAAGGAACCTGAAAAGATCATCTAGTTCCAGCTCTTCTACCATGGGCACAGACACCTTCCAGTGGACCAGCTTGCTCAAGGCCTCAGAGTCTTAAGCTTGGCTAAGCAAGCAAACAACTTGAAACTGAAATGTAATTGATTCTTCTGTTGCTTTATGAGATGTTTCATGAGAAATGGTGATGGTTTTGATGGGATTTAAATCTTTCTTGGGAGGTCTTTGTAGATTTTCTCATTACAAGATTAAAATTGTGTGCCAGCTTTTCCATGGCAGCTTTCCCCCAGCACTGAATACCTTTTATTAAGGGGAATAAATAGATATTAAATACAGGCCTTTACTTATGTGAGATAAAGCAATCTTGTGGCTATAAAACATGCAGCAGTTCAAGGAACAACAACTCTTTCTGGACAGTCTGAGTGATATGTGCTGCATAAGCCCTGTGAATATCTTCACAAATTATATTCCCCAATTGTTTTTTTCTTCATTTTCTGTCTTTCCTATCTCTCACATTTTCTTTATGAAACTTAAGGACTCCTCACAGGAGGCAGATTTGACTGCTTTGGCTGACAGACAAACCCTAACTGACTCGACAATTGGAATTTAGAAATAGTGACAGCCCAGATAAATCTTCATTTGCATTTTCTCATTTGTTGTCAGATACTGAGGGCAGAACTTGATTAAAGATACTCCTGGTTTCCTACTTTTAGTATCTGAAGGGATGCCAAAAGCATTTTCAAAATTTCATTTGATATTCCACTCTTTTCAGAAAGGGAGCAAGCACTGGACCCAGAATTATCCTGGGCAGCCTTCATCCTGCTGCTGACTCACTGGATGGGTTGCCTGTGATGTCATCCTGTGTGGTGAATTTAACCCATATTCTGCTCTGAAAGTATCTGCTAGCACCAGGAAGAGTCAGAAATTCATGTGGAGAGGCACTGCCTCTTACATGCTCCTTAGATGCCCATTTGGACACAGTACACAGTAACTAATAATTCCTCCTCAGAATAGGCTTGTAGGAGCAAGCACTAAAATTTAACCGCTGAGGACCAAATGCGGTGGCAAATTTCCTACCAGATCTGTGCAGTTCCAGGAAATCCATGGGAGAAAAATGGTCACTAACTGGAGCTGAGATGAGATTTCTAGACCTAGGTCTGCTTTAGAAAGCAGCTTTACAATCAGTCTCATTCTTAAACCACAATCTTCTGCCTCAATACAGATAAAGTAATACTGTGTCAAAGCAGAGGTTGTGTCTGCCACCATGTTAGGAGACAACACTGGTTCATAAAATGTGGTCAACAGAGAACTAAAGCACACTCAAGTTAATCATAGAATCATAGAATGGGAAGGTTGGAAGGGACCTCAAGGATCAGCTAGTTCAAACCCCCTGCCATAGGCAGGGACACCTCCCACTAGCACAGCTCACTCAAGGCCTCCTCCAACCTGGCCTTGAACACCTCCAGGGAGGGAGCAGCCACAACCTCCCTGGGCAACCTGTGCCAGCGTCTCACCACCCTCACTGTAAAGAACTTCCTCCTAACATCCAGCCTAAATCTGCCCTCTCCCAGTTTAAACCCATTGCCCCTTGTCCTGTCATTGCAAGACCTTGTCAATAGTCCCTCCCCAGCCTTCCTGTAGGCCCCCTTCAGATACTGGAAGGCTACTATCAGATTAAACACAGCCCCAAGATCATATTTCAAGTCCCAAGACTATATTTCAGACACTTCACATTGTCCTAGATCAAAGGAGCAGCCTGACTCAATATATGATGAACACACTAATTTTAACCCAGTGCTTTGTGTTGATACAGCTGGAGTAGGCTCAAAGGAAAATACTAAACACTTTATCTATGCAAGTTATCACGTGCTAAATCATACACCTACCATAGGTCCTGGGCCAAAATCAGCTGCTTTAGATGGATCATATTGAGCAGCAAAGTTCTGCAGGTGGAAAGAAGTTTGAAATTAAAGGAAGTCTGAAATTAAAACATTACAAAGTATACTTGAAAGAGTATTGACAATTAGCACTCTGCATCTGTCGCCTGACTTGCTGCATACCCAAAACTCAGTACATATGGCCCTCTTATCCACACAATTCTATTTGCTTGTTTGCAGAAGGATTTGATTTTAATGGGCAGCCCATTTCACACAACAGCCTCACATATCCACACAGTAGCAATGGGGAGACATTGCAAGAGCATGACCTGGAAATGAAGAATGTCAAATAAATGCTCATTTAAAACTGAAAACTTTCTTGAAACCTTCCAGTCATGCTGCCTCACTTCCAGTGAGGGAAGCTATGCCTATTTTTCCACTGCATTGCTTAAGTAAAATTCAGCCACCAGCCCTCACTGACTAGCAGTTGAGGTGGGCCTTTCAGCTTCAACAAGACCTGAGGAGCTTGCCTGCCTCAGAAACACTGCACTGGATTTGGGATCTTTTATCAATACATCTAGTTCCAGAAAGTGCATTTTCCATCTTCACTAAAACAGGGGGAAAAAAGTTCTATAGAACACAACTGAAACTCCTTTCCTTGCTGGTTTCATTAGCACATTAAAAAATAGGAATTAATGAAAGTAGTTTGGGGTTTGCTAGTGGGAAAATATTTTTTTTGCTGTTGGTATTGGTGGCAAAAGAGAGTTCCTCCAGGCAGGGGGATTTACTAAACTTGATTAGCAAGACACTGTCTATGTCTTCAGGCTCTCTGTGCAAGCTGATGTCAAGCAAAGAGTTAAAGGCAGCATTCTGCAGAGAAGCCATGATGGACACTTCTGCAGAAACTGCTCACTTAATACACTCTGCAGCTTAATACAGCTAGAAACAAGAAGTTCTAAAGAAAGACATTCCAAAGTTCTTAAGGACTTTGAAGAGCAGACTTCCAGTGTCAGGGCAGTCTTCTTCAGCTTATTTCAGCACAGCTGCCATCTCTTGAACCCAGCTGCAAAGTGCCTTTTCCCTACCAGCTGAACAGCACAGGTTTCATTGAGCTGATTCCTAATCCCTACACGTTACAGCTGCAGGAATTTCATGCAAGTTAACAGGGCTTATTTGCTCCTGTGTGTAAGTCTCTGTTGAATTCAGAATCCAAATTTGCCATGGAAAACATACAATCTAAGGATAGTTTCATTGGGACTGGAACCATCAGCTTCTTGCAGATTACAAGAGAACATTTACTCTGGTCTCCAGCGCAACATCAAGGCTTTCCCAGCAGCTATACATTTAGGATTAGTCACCAAGCTCAGATCATCAGTTACAGTAACAGAAAGTTTGGATGCCTTACTCCACCAAGACCTGGAGGACCAGGGGGGCCTGGAGGACCTGGTGGACCATCTTCACCATCTCTGCCTGGTGGACCTGGTGGACCCTAGGGTCAAAAAGAGGAATATAAAGTGAACATTAAAAGTAGTTAAAGAAATCTCTCAAGTGATACATCCATTAGCAACCAGGCACCTACGGCACACACTACAGCAGTGCCACAGCTGCAGGTTCAACCCATGGTTAACTTCAGAAAAGAAGCATAGCCTGGATTTACATTGCCTTGGCAAACCTCACATGAGGGATTCACTCTAGTTTCCTATTTGAGATGGCCTATGGAGGCAATATTGGATCTGTGCTACCAAACCAAGAAGCTTCATTTTAAGTAACTGCATTTTGGACCCGTGAACCTCAAGTGACTCAGACAGACCCACACAGCCTGTCAGATTCTGTTAGCGAGAGGCTCAGTTTGACTAATGGAGGATTTGTGGAGACCAGTATGAACTAACACAGATCCAGAGTAAGTCAGAGGCTGTTTTTCAATCAGTCTAGATGATTTAATGGTATAATTGCAAGGTCAGTGACAACAAAGCACTGCTTTTCTACAGATTTTTGATATTGCCACTCTGCCAGAACATTTTACAACCATTCAGTCCAACACCATTGCCCCCTATATTCTTTCATCCTTAATGCACAAAGCTGGTCAAGTTTTGCCACTGTGGTAGCTGAGGTGAGGTATTTCATTTGGTCTGTATTTGGACCCAGGTCAGACTAGATGAAATCTATTACAACAGCTTTATGGATATTTAAAAAACCAGGGTTAGTTGTGCTGCCTTCAGCACAAAGCATCTCATTAAACACAGTTAGTGGTAGTCTAAAGCAAATATGCAGCTGACCAGATACACTCTTCCTAATAGTTCCCATTATGTCTGTCACCATATTATGACCCAAGAAATCTTTAAGAGCTACCTGTTAGTATTGTGGCATTTTGATTTTCCCAAGATAAAAAGAAGACCCATGGTAACTGCACACTGCCAGGCAAGTAGGACAAGTCTAGCAAGCTTTCCAAAAAGCAGCAATGATGTTTGAAGGAAATCAGAAAAGCAGATGTAGGCAATGTGAATGAACACCAGAAATTATTCAACTCTCCTTATTTATGGTTGCTTTTACAGTAGCCTTTACAGAATAATATCCTCTTTGACTAGTACAAAGTAGGTGGCAAATGCCTAGGTGCCAAGAAGACAGCTTTTTTTCCAACCACCTTTGGAGGCACAGATAAAGAACAACCCTCAAAGCTACCTTTGCCTATTTGGGTTTGACAGAGAGAGCTTATCCATAAACCATATTGTTTAAAGGTTCCATCTTCATGTGCCAGCTATTCCTTCTACATTTTCATGCACTATTTCCACTGTGGGCAACTAGAAAAAGGCTTTTCAAACCTTCACTTGGAGTCGTACTGTCTGAACTCAGGCACATAGGCTCAGGCACAATGGCCATGAATAGGATTTTGTGGCATTGCCAAGGCAGAATTTGGTACTTTGTTAGTTTGGTTTCTTAATGAAATTGTAGATGCAAACTTCTCCAGATACATTCATGTAATCTCACGTCAGTGCTTCAACTTAACTTTTTCCTAATGGTTATCCAACTGTTTTCAAAGATCACAAACAAATGAACATCAATCTAAGTCCTTACCCTTTCTCCCTGTGGCCCTTTGTCTCCTCTAGGGCCCTGTTGGAAGGAAACAAAACTTAATGAGCTGCCATGGAAACATTCCAGGACAAGACAAGGAAACACATATGTTAAATATCATTAATGTACATTAAAAAGGGCAAGAAGACTGCACATACAGGTCCAACAGCTGTATTTTCCATAGGCAGCATATCCTTTTTCCACAATAAGCTGCTGGAAATAGCCACTGTGATTACTGGCTCAGATAAAAGTATCACTACACAGTCCATACAAGTACTTGCAAAGGTGGTTTTGGTTTCCACTGAGTAACTGGCTCTAATTTAACAGTAATTTTGGAAATAAAATAGAATCCCTTTAGCTTTCTGTAGATAATTGCTGTACTCTTCTGTTCGTGCCAATCTTTGGTCCAAAGTAACTCTGGTTGAACCAGAATGCTACTTCGATGCAGTTTAGTTCCTAGTAGGCTTAGTTCTGCTCTTGGGTAAAGGATCTTAAATGCAACACTGGAATTTTCCCTGGTGTTAAGATGTTGCACCTATTGTTCCCTCCTCTTTTTTTTTTTTTACCTCCCACTCATCTCAGTGCTACTGCTTATCCTCAGGGCACACTGGAAATAATGAATGCAGTTTTCCTTTCATGCAACATTCAGCAAAAAAAAANAAAAAAAAAAAAAAAAAAAAAAAAAAAAAAGACCTGCCTAAGAATATCTGACAGCACCTCTATTTCCACACAAGAAAAATTCAAATGCTTACCTTACGGCCTGCAGATGCCTGGTGTGGGGGAGGGGGATAATTAAAGAAGAAAATTAAAACAAAGATACAATTTCTCCTGATTCTTTAAGTCGAAACAATCCACAAACTTAGCCTCATCTTCTTGCATAATTTTTCTCAGGACAGTATATTTAGGTTATGCCCTATGGTTTGAAATGACTCTAAAGAACAGGAGTTTATTAAATAGCAAAGATACTACATTAAAAGCTCCTGTTGAAGACCAGCAATTCTGTACTTCTTCCAGCCTGCAAAACTGGCATTAAAAAAAGGTCACACCTGAGTTCTTTCATCATCCTTCCGTGCAATGAAATTCAGACTGGCAGGCTGGCTTTAAAGTAGAGTCATCTCCAGCCCAAACTGGCAGGTATAAGATCCAGACACCACTGCTCTGTTATTTTCTCCTTAAGGTCTCCTCACACCTATGAAGGCAGTCTCTTAAAAAGGCCGTCCCACTTGAGAAATTGGGGTGGGGACCTTCCCAGGCAGTCCCTTCAGGGTTCAGTGGGTATCTTTTCCATCACCAGCTTGGAATTTAATGTCAGTAAATAATACTGCCATGGAAAAGAAGCCTAGTCTGTTAACTGAAGCTGAGTGTTACATATTAAATAGCAATAATTATACTGACCTGACTCACATCTGGAAAAAGACAAGAGAGAGAAAGAAAAAAAAAAAAAAAGTTAGGGTGTGGATTTGGTTATTTTACAAGTTTTATAATCCAGTGTTTTTAAACCAAAACGCAATTCTATTAATTTTATTAACACAAGACATTTATTCCTAATGTGATTTCCAAAGTTCAAGGTGATTACCTCAAACTGCAAGGGGTGACTGCTGTGCATTTCAAATTCCAAACCAACTTGTTAATGAAATTAAAAGAAATAGGATGTTTGGCATAGTAGAAACAGAGATCTAGTGGCCCACTCTAAACATGCTTAAACCCATAGGGAAAGATGCACATTCAGATTTTCATAACAGCTGAATAAACCCAGATGGGCTGACACATGTGAAGGTATTAAGTGCTAGGAGTGATCTTAACTTTGAATATGAAATGGCCACATCTCACTTTTTTATGGGGAATGGTTCTAACATGCCTATTCCCACAGTTTCCTGCAACCTGCAGTTTATGGCAGAGAACAGTTTGAAGCTCTTACATGCCAAACAGCAAATTATTTCATGTAGGTCATGCTCTTGCTAATTAGTTGGGAGATAATAACCCTCAAAAAATCGGAATTTCAAGCAACTCAGAAATATTTCAGCTGAAACTTAGCCTAGTAAAAAGTCTCACATCACATTTAAAGCCAGCAATTTGATGCGGCCACTAACTAACAGGTTGTTGGGTGGGTTTCCACAGCGTCACTCTGTGATCGCGCCGAGCTCAGATGGTTCGTGCAGTCCAGCAAAAAGGTAACCATACTCAGTGCTGAACACTGCAAGGCACCGAACGCCGCTTGCCTGGGCTAACTCAGCGCCAAATTCGAACCTTCACTGCCCCCAGGTGATGGTGACACTGGTGACTGCTTATTTCGGGAAAATTTCGGATCCCCACAAGAACCGAGCCATCCTCCCAGCCTTTGCACTGCCTGTCACCGGGGAACGGCGAATGTCCCCAGGGGCGCGGCCGCGGTGCGCCGGGACAGGCCTCAGCCCGCCCCCCCCGCCACAGCGGCTCCCCTGGGCCGGCTCCGGGCCGCTGCTCGCTTTACGAGGGGCATCTCCTCGGGGGCTCCGAGCGCCCGCAACGGGCAGCGTGCGGCTGCTCCCTGCTCCTTCGCCTAGGACCGCGGCCAAACCCCAGGTCCACGCCGGTCCTGCAGAGGAACAGTGGCGAGGGCATAAGGGGTGGCTTGAAGAGATGCTGTCTAGCTTGAGGCAAGCGGAAGGCTGCCACCGCAGTAGGGGGGGAGCTGAGCTCTGGCAGCGAGGTGGGGGGACGAAATCCTCCCCTGGGCGACAGCGCCGCGCTGCAGCCGCAGGGAACCCCACTCCTGTTCGCACTAGAGCTAAGCAAAGCCCCTTCCTGCCTCCCTCCTGTATCGCACAGTCTGTACCTCCCCGGAGACACCCGGGAGGGCGGGCTCAGGGAGCGGGGATCCATCCGGGAGGCGGCTGGGTCTGAAGGAGCCCGGCAGTAGGCGTGCCTCGGCGGCCCCTCTCTGCCTGCAGGCGGCGGCGGAGTGCTGCGGGAAGCCTGTGGGACCCGCAGCGAGCAGCCTGCTACCCGCTCGCCCAGCGGAGCGAAGGGGTTAGCCGCCGCTATCGCTTCCTCCCGGCTCCCCCGCTTCGCAAAGCACGGCTGAAGGCTCCCAAAAGCGCAAATCTGAGCGCAGCTGGGCGTGTTCCCATCGCTGCAAAGACTCTTCTCCCAGCCTTTAAGCATCTGCACTTGAATTAGGGCTTTGCCTTCTTCTGAGGATCCGAGTTTGTCTTTCTTTTGGTTCGTTTGTTTTTAATGTGTTTGTTTTTAGAGGGAGGGGGTCTCGCTGGCCTTTTGCCATCCTTTCCTACTTTTCAGGGAAAAAAAAAAAAAAAAAAGCAGCTAGGTTCAGATCTGAGACGGAGGTGGCGGTTTTATAAAATAGTCTGTTGTAGCTGCAGCTCCTCACACACTACCATCCGTGGGGCACACGTCTGGATCGAGCGCTGAGAAGTCGGACAGCCACCCCCTGACACCACCCATGCCACAAACAAGCTAAAAGGACTTACGTTGGCCTGTCGCTAGGGATGAAGTTACTGCAAGCAGCAACAAAATCCGCGTATCCACAAAGCTGAGCATGTCTAGTTGCAAGACATGCAGACTCCTTGTGGTGCCGAAGTCCCTGGTCGGTGGCTTAGCTTATTACCTATGGGACGCAGGCATACAGGCTTGAGGAGTTAACTCCAAACTTAGCAGAAACCTCCTGCCCCGGGGATGCTAAATTAATCAAGTCCCGGTCCGTCGCATTTATACCACAGGAGGGTCCGCGCAGCCAATGGGAATGCGGCGGCGGCGGGGCCCGCGCGGCTCCCAGGCCGTCACGTGCCCCCCCTTGTCTCCGGCCCCGAGGCTGGGCTGGGGGAGGCCGAGGCCAGGAGAGGGAGGAGGCAGCGTTAAATTGGTTCCATGCTTTGAGGACGTGGACACTTTGAGGCTTTCGGAAGGAAAATCTGACTAGTTGTCTGCTCTTTTTCCCCCCCCCCCCCTTTTTTTTTCCCCTTTTTGTCGGTTTCAGACGTCCCCCCGCCCCTCGCCCTGCTTTCTGAGT
>VWZE01025431.1:504484-516265 GCA_013396675.1 Eubucco bourcierii | reverse complement strand
AAAAAAAAAAAAAAGAGAGAAAAGCCTCCTTCTGCCCTCCCCCTCATAGTCTGAACATGAAATATTTGCAGCAGCCATGCAGTTCCCATTGAGCAGGCAGGACACAGTTGTTAAATTAAGGAAAGGAAGTCTCTGCCTGCCCTGCAATGAGCTGTAAGCACTGTGATGCTCTGCATGCAATACCTAAAAGGCACACAGCCAGCTCTGGGAGAGAGACTGACCTGGGAAGGGACGTTCCCTCAGGGCCTCAACAGGGTGAGTGCAGGTGGGAAAGCTGGAGCTCACAACAGGGTGAGTGCAGGTGGGAAAGCTGGAGCTCACAACAGGGTGAGTGCAGGTGGGAAAGCTGGAGCTCACAGCAGGGTGAGTGCAGGTGGGAAAGCTGGAGCTCACAGCAGGGTGAGTGCAGGTGGGAAAGCTGGAGCTCACAGCATGGTAAGTCCAGGTGGGAAAGCTGGAGCTCACAACACCAGTGCAGGGGAAAAGCTTGCCTGATTTTCCTGTTTTTAATCTCCCTTGTTTTAGGATTAGGAGTATTCAGAGACTGAAATAGCATCCTGGACTTAAGGTCTTATGGCTGTCCCCTTGAGAATGAGTAGTTGACTTGTCATTTGCTGACATGGGAGCTGGCTGATGGATGTGCAGAGTGGTTTTGGCCTTTTTTGCTTACTCCTGGGGCAGTGATGATGCCAGAGAAGGGCCAAGCTATGTTTCATCATATATCATACACACATAAGTCAGGATTTAACATGTGTGTATTGAAGACAAGCTAAACAAAACCAATAAATCTGTGGGAAATTGAGTTTCTCTATAAGCTGTAGTTAGGTAAACACCTTTACATGAACTAACTGTGTCCTAACTGTGCAGGAGCTGATTGTTCATGTAGTGATTACATACTGGTAGAGCAATCATCTCTTCCTAAGATTTTTTTTTTTGTCAAAATGGAGGAAGATACTGTTTTTATTCCCATTTGACTGGCAGAATAGAATTTAAAAAACAGTGATTATTCTAGTGAATATTTAAAATTTAGTTCCTTAATGGCTCATGGTTATGTGTTTGCTTTGTACTTAGTCCCTTCTGGTGAGGCCTCAACTGGAGTACTGCATCCAGGTCTGGAGCCCTCCAGATGGAAAGGGCATGGGCCTGATGGAGTGGGTACAGAGGAGGCCATGAAAGTTATCAGGGGGTTGAAGAACCTCTGCTATGAGGACAGGCTGAGGGAGCTAGGGGTGATGAGCCTGGAAAAGAGGAGGCTCTGGGAGACCTAACAGCACTCTGCCAGGACCTGAAGGGAGCTACAAGAGAGCTGCAGAGCGACTGTTTGCAAAGGCCTGTGGTGACAGAACAAGGGCAATGGCTTCAAACTAGAGCAGATCAGATTTAGCTTGGATGTTAGGAACAAGGTCTCTACTGTGAGAATGGTGAAACACTGGAACAGGTCGTCCAGGAAAGTGGTTGGGGCCCCTTCCCTGGAGATCTTCAAGGTGAGGCTGGACAGGACTCTGGGCAGCTTGATCTAGTTGAGGATGTTCCTGCTGACTGCAGAAGGAGTTGGACTAGATGGCCTTCAGAGGCCCCTTCCAACCCAGACCATTCCCTGATTCTATGATTCTAACTGCAAGGTTCTGAGAAAGTACAAAAATACACTACAGAAACCCTTTGCAGATGACTAAATTAAAAATCTGAAGTTATGAAATCAACTAAGAGCTAAAGTTTATTTACTTAATTAACAAACACGAATGCCAAACAAAACCAACCAAACAAGTAGAAAACCACAGACAAAGAAAAACCCCAACAACAAAACCCCCAAACCAAAACAAAAAAACCCAAAACAACCAAGCAAACCCCATTTTTGGTGACTTTTCCAAAGTGCCTTGCTTTGCTAAAGTAAACTAAACTAAAGTAAACTAATATCATATCATATCATATAACATAATAAAATACAATATAATATTTGTAGTAGTGATAGAATGAGGGCAGTGGTTTGAAACTGGAGCAGGGCAGATTTATGTTGGACATCAGGAGGAAGTTCTGCACAATGAGAGTGGTGATATATTGGAACAGGTTGCCCAGAGAGTGCTTGAGGCCCCATCCTTGCAGACATTAAAGATCAGGCTTGATGTGATCCTGGGCAGCCTGATCTATTTGGAAGTCACCTTTGAGGGTCCTTCCCAAACCAATTCAGTCTGTGAATCTGTGAATAATAATAATAATGTTTAAGCTCTCTTTTTGTCTGGAATTACAAAGTAATTCACATCCAGTTACAGGACTGAAGCCTTTCCTGTGGATATGGACTCTGCTCTTCCTGTGCAGAAGAGTTGGTTGGATAGAGAGGAGGTGGGAGGAAAACTTGAGCAATGGGTGTATCTAGAAATGCAGTACCACATTATTAGCTGATTTAGCTGCAGTTCTCTTAGTGGAGCTGCATCCATTTCCCCCAGTTAAGTCTCAGGCCCAGTCTCACTTCCACTGCTGCTTTGACTCCTTGCCAGAGTGAGGTATAACTTAAATCAGAAACAGATGTGGATGACTGTAACTGAACTGCAGAATATATATAGGCTCTATACATGTTGATTTTCCATGCATTTGCAACAGTGATGATGAAATCACTTAAAAATCTTGCAGCTGACAGCCCCTGGATGGTGAGAAAGGCTTCTCCTTGGTTTGCTGCAAATGATTTTTTGTTTTTACCATCCCTCTTTAGATTGCACTACATTTATTTGGAACTGTTTTCAGCCTTTTCTGCTAAGCATGATGGGAGCCTGTGCTTAAGTGATTGCAAATGTTTCTGTGGTAATCATTTCCATCAGACAGGCCAGCTGGATCATCCCCTCCTCACTAGCTGAAACTTCTGTCCTTTGCTTCTCATAAAGTAACAGCACCAGGGGATGAGTCTTTCTCACTTGTATCAGTACAACCCCAAAAAGATGGGGTGCAGGTATTATATAGGAATGCATAAAGGAAACAGTCCTTGAAGCAGAGACACCCCATAGTAAAAATCCTTTTTTTTTCCCAGTGCCCTGTGGTTTTGGAAGGCAGCCTGAATGGAAAAAAAAAGGAGAGATTTCCAGAAACAACAGAGTCCTGGGCCAAGTTAAGCAAAATACTGCAAGTGTGCAAAGCAAAGCAAGAGTCCGTTAACAGTCTGTAGCAAGAAGCTCTATTTTCTTTTCCAACCTCCCACCCCAGGAACTGTGACTTAACATCAAACAGGAACCAGCAGGGATAAACAGATTGCTGGGGATGCACTGGTTGTGCAAAATCCCAGGCTACTCCAAAGCTAAACTAATGGCCACCTTCTGCTGTGTGAAAGAGTCACTCCTGTGACTTACAGCTCAAGGCTAGGTCACTGCCTTGTCGTCATGCTGCAAGGGGTTGGACTTGATCTTCCAAGGACCCTTCTGACCCCTAACGTTCTGTCATCCTGAATAGATGCTTAGCTTGCTTATTAAAATCAAACAGATTTCCTGTGAGTCTTCAAGCCCTCCCCTCCCTTTTTTTTTTTTTTTTTTCTTTTTAAGTAAGAAGGGATGCAGTTGCATTTACTCCTTGGATTGCAGGAGTGGGAAGAATGTTTAGGAAGAGTCAGAGGGTTGGTGAGGTTTTTTTTTTGTTTGGTTTGGTTTGGTTTGGTTTTGTTTTCTTTTTTTTTTTTTTTTTTTTTTTTCTGTTTTTTTTTTTTTTTTTTTTTCCTGTGATCTTTGTGTAGTCTGAAATGAAGCTGAAGAAAGGCAGTCCAGTTTTCCCACTTCAAGAGTTTCCATGGATGCTTTTCCTGCTAAGTCCTCACAGGTCACAGTGGCTTCTGCAGCTTCGATACTAAAATCCTGAGCAGCAAATCTATCAGCTTGTTTGTGACTGCATTTCTGCTCACCATTACAGTACAGTTCTGCAGGGGCTGTCAAATGGATTGAGCTTGCAGCTGAGTTGCCCAGTCTCTGAAGTTACTGACTGATCTTTTAAGCTTAAATTTACTTCTTGGGCAGGGCCATCTTGCCACGTATGTCTCATCTCTGTGTGGATCCTAGGAATGTGAAGAAGTTGTGTTGGCTCCCTGTGCTTGTGGGAGTGGAACAGCTTTGCAGGCTGCTTTTGCATCAGAAATAGCATTCATCTCTCCATGGCTATTGCAGAAGAAAAAGGGAATGCCCCTCCTGAAGAATGTCCCCTTCTGCAGATGTGAGGTGTAGAGCATGTGCTGTGGGAAGGTTGAGATGCTTCTGTGTTTGAGAGAGTTGAGGCTGTTCAGTCTGAAGAGGAGAAGGCTCTGAAGAGACCTCATGGTGGCCCTTCCAGTGTCTGAAGTGGGCTACAAGAAAGCTGTGGAGGGACTTTTTAGGGTGTGAGGTAGTGATAGGACTGGGAGGAATGGAGCAAAGCCAGAAATGGGTAGAGTCAGACTGGATGTTAGGAAGAAGTTCTTCAGCATGAGGGTGGTGAGGCCCTGGAACAGGCTGCCCAGGGAATTGGTGGAAGCCTTATCCCTGGAAGTTTTTAAGGCCAGGCTGGATGCGGCTCTGAGCACTCTGATCTAGTGTGAGGTGTCCCTGTCCATGGCAGGGGGGTTGGAACTAGATGATCCTTGAGGTCCCTTCCAGCCCTGACAATTCTATGATTCCATGTTTGAGAGAAGTGATTCTGCTACTCTGCTCTGGTGAGACCTTACCTGGAGTACTATGTCCAGCTGTGCAAAGTAAACATAAACATGACACCCCCTCCCCTCCATTTTGTAGCCATGAAATCAGTAGCTACATGTTAGAGCAGGGATCTGTGCAAGGGCCTTTCTCATTAAGCTGGACGTTATAGCCAAGTGACTGTCCCAGCCCCAGAGATAGGCTTCAATGTCTAAACAAAGCCCTATGGAAAGAGTGAGCCTGTTGCAGTCTGCCTCAATTTATCTTGCTTACTCAAAGTGTTTGTTTTGTGGGGGTTTTTAAAACAAAAACATTTGATTCTCCTTTGCAAGCCTCTGTGCTGCTATCTTCCCTCTAACATAGAGGGAAAGAAAAATATTTAAGCTGCTTTTATTGTTGTTACTGCTAGTTTATGCTAGCTTATTTCTAGAGAGTGAAGGACCAAGCTTGGCAAGGGTGAGCAATGGTATCAGTGGTAGCCAAGTTCAGGCCTCCTTAGACAAACTGTGCCTGCAGGGAAGCAGAGCAAATGGGACCACTCTGCCACCCCACCCAAGAGCATATTTTGTGTCTGGTCCAGGGCTTGCTTCTTTGACAAACACGGACATCAGCGATGGCTTCTATTCAGACAGAAGAAGAGGTCTCAGAAACTGTCTCACTGTGAGCTCTTGCTGAAATCTGCCCATGTGTCTGTCTTTGCATGAGGAGGCTGCAGCATCCTGCAGTCCAGGATAGACAGCTGTGTTTAGCTGAGATGGCAGGCATGGAAGCTGAAGCTGTCTGAGGCCTTTCTCAGCTGCATGCTGTCAAAAGGTGGATGTTTGGAATTGTAGAATGGGCTTGGTTGGAAAAGACTTTTAAGATCAATAATTCAACTGTTCTCTAACCCTGCCAAGGCTGGGGCTAAACCATGTCCCTCAGCACCACATCTCTGCTTCTTTGAAGTGCCTCCAGGGATGGGGATTCAACTGCCTCCCTTGGGAGCCTATTCCAGGGTCTGAAATAATATTTCAGATCTGAAAGACTTTTATACCTGACTCTAGCCCTCAGGATTCTCTCAGCATCTCCCAGCAGCTTCCTCTCTGAACTTTTATGACCAACTTGACTGGCCCAGACTGAACTAGAGGTGGAGCAAATGCCTGGTTCCTTGAACTCTGCTATCTCAGTTTAGTTATTGATGTCCTTTATCTTCCTCACTGCATAGGTGCAAAACTGGAAAGCAATAAGAAGCTAGGAATATTTTAAAAATTTTTTTGGGTTTGTATCCAAATGTTTTTACAGCTCCAGTGGGGAAAATCAGGAAATATGAACAAATGCATTGCTAACAATGAGCTATTATGAGGGGAGCACTGAAAGTGATCTGAGGCAATACTGTGTCACTGCATCCAACTTTCAAGTTCCTACAGACAATGACATCCAGTCTGAAGCAACCTTGCTGAGAGCTGTGTTAAGGATCCAAACCCATTTGTGATAAGAAAAAAACCAAAGTATACTTCTTACCAGTTTGATTGTGGGTATTTTCCCCTAGAGACAGTTTTAATTCTTCCATTTTTTCCTGCTTGACTAAAAGTATTTATTTGCTGTGGGTTTATAATATGTTTTCTTTCCTTATGAAGGACAAAAATATTATAACTTGAACAAACTGTTTCAGAAAGAGTGGTCAGATGGTAGCTTGCCTGTGCTAAATTTTCTGCACACAAACCCACCATTCCTTTTCCTGGTCTGAACTGTGGATGCTTTAAGCACCTACTTCAGGAGAGGCTTTCCTGAGGTTATGCAGATCCCACATGATCACTGAGTCCAAGATAAATAGTTCCCACTGAATGAAGCAGTCATGGGCATGATGGGCTTTTTATGCTATCTACACAGAGTTCTAACCACATAAGAGACCAGAAACCACCAACATAGCCACCTGTGGGCTTCATTAAAGAGACAGATGTTGTTTGAGAAACATAAACACTTCCTCCAGCCTGGCATCTTGGCCCTGCAATTCTCTTTCAGAGGAGGGGCATCAATGTAATGGAGTGGATGGCAACCAGCTGCTATCCTGCTGTGGCACTTCAGCCCCCTCACAAAATCACGGTGAGGGTGGGATGGGACCTCTGAAGATCATTGTGTCCAACTACCCTGCTAGAGCAGTGTCACCCAGAGTAAATCACCCAGCAACGTATCCAGGTGGGTTCTGAGTGCCTCCAGAGATGGAGACTCTGCAGCTCTCTGGGCAGCCTGATCCAGTGCCCTGCCACCCTCAGAGGGAAGAAAGGATGCAGTGCCTTAGCACCAGTGATGGGATTGTTAGCTCTAGGTGAGCTGCTGGACTTGATCTCCAAGGACCCTTCCAACCTCAACAGTTCTATGCTTCTTTGGTTCTATGGAACCTCCTGTGTTCCACTTTGTGTCCACTGCCCCTTGTCTTGTCACTGGACACCACTTTGTGCCACTTTGATTTTTACCAGAAGCCATCAGAACCTGAGGCTCCACATTAGGGTAGGAGCAGCTTCGTGTGGCTGTGTCTGTTAGGCTTCAGGTATTGCTACGTGGAATTGTGCTATGATGTAGCCTTGGTCTCTCCGTGCCCCAGTTATTCCTTAATTCCCAGAGAAGTGGCTTGTGAGGCTTTTGGATACAGAGAGGGCAAGATCCTAATGTCCTAAATGGAACCAGAGAATCATGGAAATGTTTCAACTGGAAAAGACCTCTGAGATCAGGTCCAACCATCAACCTAAGATGTGGCCATCAAACCATGTCCTGAAGTACCATGTCCACAGGTTTCTTGAACACCTCTAGGGATGGCGACTCCACCACTGCCCTGGGCAGCCTGTTCCAATCCCTGACCACTCTTGCAGGAAAGAATTTTTGACTAATATCCAACCTAAACCTCCCCCAGCACAATTTCAGGTTGTTTCCTCCTGTTCTATCACCTGATAGAAGAGAGAAGAAACCAGCTCCGACCTCACCAACACCTCCTTTCAGGGAGCTGTAGAGTGCAATGAGGTCTCCCCTCAGCCTCCTTTTCTCTCAGTTCCCTCAACTGCTCCTCACCAGAGCTGTTCTCCAGCCCCTTCACCAGCTTCCTTGCTCTTGTCTGGACACACACCAGAATTAGGCACCTTGTTTTAAACAGGGAGGTTTGAAGTGTGCCAAGAAGGCTTAATTATTGCGAGAGGCCTGAGGGCAGAGATGAGCAGGCAGCTGGGAAGATCTTTGTGCCTGGAATGGCTTCTGTGGTGCGTTTCACTTCTGCAGTGGCTGTGCTGGGCTGTGCTCCTGCTGATGTGGCACCAGAATTTCCAAGTTTGTCAAGTAGAAGGTATTCCTGTTACCTCCTCCTCCTCCTCCTCCTTTTGTGTGCTGCAGCCCTACAGACGTGGCAGCTCCCTGAACCGCTTCCCAATTATACAGTAAGCATGCTGGATGTCCCTGGCGACAGCTGGGGCTAGAAGAGAGTCAACAATTCCAAATTAAAAGCCACACAGTGCCAAAAAAAAAATTAATTAAATAAATAAGGAAACAGCGAGGAGTCCAGGATAAAAGCAAAGACTTTTCCCCCACCCCCTTTATATTCTTCTTTCCTCCCACAGAGAAGTTTGACAGTGGCACAGCCTGATACAGTGAGTTGCCAGATCTCAGGGTCTGAGTTTGATATGATTGCATAAAAATTGATTACTGTTAGGATTTGACTGAAGTCTGCAAGGTGGAGATATTTGCAAGGGAAATCTTCAGCCTCTTTTGCCTGCCCCTTCTGAAAAGGGAGGAGCTGGGAGGCAAAACGACTCCCTCACTCCCTGGGACTTTTAATTTTAAGTGTCTGGAGCTGCTAGGAGTGAGGCCAGGCTGTGGAACACCCGGAGCCTCGCAGGGTTTTATTACCCCCTTCCACGTCATCCTGTAGTTCTCAAATCCCTAGAAGAAATCTCCAGGCAGAGCATGGGGGGGAAGGGAATCCTTTGCTTTTTGACCTGCAAGTTTTGATGCACTCCATTACAGCCTTTGCAGCTTTAACCCATCAGCACACACTTTGCCAGTATTTTTTCCAAGTGCATTGCTGCTTCCCGTGAGTGTGTTTGGAAGACTCGAAGAAGTTGATATTTTCCCTCTCACCACGGGAGAGGACTTTTTGCCCTTCTGCTCTGTGCCTGTGCTTTACTACGGTTAGAAGGAATTTGTCCTAGCACCTCTGAAGCTTTCCTTTCTTAAATACAAAGTGCTCGGTTGTGACAAAAACAGTGCTAGGGCAGCAGCAGTATTTCTGGAAAGGCAGAGGAACGTAAACCAGAGGACACTTCTCAGCTCAATGCCTTGGATAAGAGGCAGTTCGTCACCCAGCTCAAGCAAATCAGCAGCAGTTCGCAGCTGGGCACGAAGGCGCCTGCGTTTCTCACAGCAAAGCAGCCAGCCTGAGCTCTGCTTTTCTCGCAGCACTAGGAAGAGCAGCTCGAACGAATGGCAAATGTATCAACTTCCCTGCTCTCCCCACCCACCCCACGAAAGTTTCCCTTCTCCCTGCCGCAACCCTCTGTGCAGCTTTTCCTTTAGCTTAATCCGAGCCGATTCGCAGAGCTGAGCAGCGAAAGAATGAACAAACGATCTGGAAAACACATGCTGGGGAGGGAGGCAGAGCTTCCAGCCGGCTGTGCAGAGCAAGACAAAAAGCTTCTTAGGGAGTAGCGCAGCTAGGAGAAGCTGCCGCGGCTCGCTTCATGACGTGTCAGGAAGATAGGAATGATGAACCACATTCGGGCTAAGCCCAAAGCCTGGGCAAAGCTTAGCATTAGCTTTTGTTAAGCTGCCCCCTGGATCCTGAGGAGTGAATGCACCAGAGCTCAGCACTGTGGAGAATGAGGAGGAACCTTCGCTGCTTATGAATATAATAAGGGGAACTAATGGGATTTGGAAAACAGGAGATCACCAGTGAGAAAATCATAGAATGTGAGGGCTTGAACAGGACCTCCACCCATCTTCAAGTCCAACCCCAAAATGATATTTTAAGACAATAATTTAAGACTGGTGACGATTTTTCTGCTTTTTCTATGTTTGCTAAGGACCAGTTTTAACATTGCTGAAAAAGTTTTTCTTTCTGCTTTTTAGTCTTTTGGTGATCAGCATTTTGTCTAATACCATCTTTTTAATTAGAAGAAAAAGGAAAAAGAAAAAGAAGAAAAAAAGAAAAAGAAAAAATAAAAATAAAAAGAAACTGAACTGGCAGAGGGGAGATTGAAACTGGATGTTAGGAGGAAGTTCCTTCCAGTGAGGGTGATGAGACACTGGCACAGGTTGCCCAGAGAGGTTGTGGCTGCTCCCTCCCTGGAGATGCTCAAAGCCAGGTTGGATGAGGCCTTGAGTGAGCTGTACTAGTGGGAGGTGTCCCTGCCTATGGCAGGGGGTTGGAACTAGATGATCCTTGAGGTCCCTTCCAACCTTACCATTCTATGATTCTAAGTTGGTCTAGTAGGTGATGTTTAAGGTCTCTTCCAATCCAAACCAGCCTGTTATTCTGTGATAAGTTTCAGAAACTAAGATTTAAAAAAATGGAATTCTATTATTCTGCGATTCTATGACCCTGAAGGTGTCTTCCAACCCAAACCAGTCTATTATTCTATTATTCTATTATTCTATTATTCTATTATTCTATTATTCTATGATAAGTTTCAGGAACGAGATTTAAAAAAAAAATTAATTCTATTATTCTATGATTGCATGATCCTGAAGATCTCTTCCAACCCCAACTAGGCTATTATTCCATGTCTCTATGATAATTTTCAGAAACTAGATTAAGAGAGAAAGTCTCCCAGTGGGGCAGCTTTAGCTGATTTCTTTCTGATGGCCTATTAAATATCCTCCACTATCAAAGTTTGATTCAAGGCATTTCATTGTTGCCTAGAGAGCTCTGTGTGAGTTCTGCTCCACCTGGTATTCTCAGGGCTTGTGTAAAGAGAACACTCAAACATTGTTTTATGCCACCACTGTGGGGCTGAAAGATTTTAGGATTGGGGTTCAGAATGGTCTTGACAAATTGGGGAAGGCAGCACCATAGCACAGTGGAGTTCAGTCAGAACACAAGCAAAATGAATTTAGGAAGAAAGGGAGGCTGAAGCATAAATCTGCAGGGAATAGTTACCATTTGATGGAAGAATTAAAAATTCCTAGAATACAATCATAGAGTCATTTTTGTTGGAAAAGACCTTAAAGATGATTGAGTGAGCTAACCCCTTCTGTGAAAAGGTTTCTTCTAACCTCCAATCTAAACCTCCCCTGGTTCAACTTGAGGCCATTTCTTCTCATCCTGTCACTTGTTACTCAGAAGAGACCAACTCCCACCTGGTTCCAGCCTCCTTTCAGGGAGTAGTAGAGAGCCAGAAGGTCTCCACTCAGTCTCCTTTTCTCCACACTAAACCCTCCCCAGTTCCCTCAGCTGCTCCTCCCCAGACCTGTTCTCCAGACCCTTCACTACCTTTGTTACCCTTCTCTGGACCCACTCCAGCCCCTCGGTGTTTTTCCTGGGGTGAGGGTCCCAAAACTGAATCCAGGACTCACTGTGTGGCCTCACCAGTGCTGAGGACAGGAGGATAATCACTTCCCAGGTTCTGCTGGCCACACTATTCCTGATCCAGGCCAGCATGCCATTGACCTGTTCCTGAGCACTGCTGTCTTCATTTCACACAAGGGGAAAGTGAAGCATCAAAAGGCAAGATGACTTCCTTTAGATGGCTCAGCTGGAGAGTCACACAGACAGCAGCATGGCAGTTATTTTGTGGCAGGGGTGTGTAGGCTTGCAGAATAAATGGGTTTGGTTTATATTCTACTGTTTAGAAATATAAGTAGATTCTACAGAATCTACCTTGCTTTTCCTACCAGGAATTTAAGTGAATACTTTCCCTTCAGGAGTTTTCCTGGAGGTTGAAGAGAGACAGCAAGAGGCATTTCATTTCTCTAGCTCATCACACATTTATATAACCCAAATGAAATCTGTTTTCTGTTAGAAGAGAGAGAAGGGCAGAGTAGGTTGGGGGTTTTTTTCTCTCTTTTTCTTTCCTTTTTTTTTTTTTATGTTAGCAGACTCCAAAGTTGTCTGGAAACTGTGCCAAAACAAAAGCACAAAAAGAATGCATCTGGAAGTCATTAGGGAAGCTTGGAGTGGGCAGTGATT
>VWZE01025431.1:464877-489398 GCA_013396675.1 Eubucco bourcierii | reverse complement strand
CCTCCCCCCAGCCCACTTTTGTGGCCAGGTTGCCAAGAAGGCCAGCAGCATCCTGGCCTGGGTCAGCAATAGTGTGGCCAGCATGACCAGGGAAGGGATTGTTCCCCCTGGCCTCAGCATTGGTGAGGCCATACCTTGAGTCCTGGATTCAGTTTTGGGGCCCTCAATGGGGATGATGGGTTTGAAATTTTGAAGACTGGATGTGGCACTTAATGCCATGGTTTAGTTGATGAGATGGTGTTAGGTAATAGGTTTGACTTGATCTCAAAGGTCTATCCTAACCTGTTTAACTCTGTAATTCTGTGACTCTGTGAAGAAGGACACTGAGGGGCTGGAGCAGGTCCAGAGAAGGGTGATGAAGCTGGTGAAGGGTCTGGAGAACAGGTCTGGTGAGGAGCAGCTGATGAAACAGGGAGTGTTTAGCCTGGAGAAAAGGAGGCTTGAGGAGAGACCTTCTGGCTCTCTACAGTTCCCTGAGAGGAGGCTGGAGCCAGGTGGGGAAAGCAGTAAGTGAGTAGATGAGAGTAAATGGCCTCAGGTTGCACCAAGGGAGGTTTAGGTTGGACATTAGGAAAAACTTGTTCACAGAGAGAGTTCTCGAAGCCTGGGACAGGCTGCCCAGAGAAGTGATTGAATCTCCATCCCTGGAGGTGTTTCCAAGAGGCAGAGATGTGGTGCTGAGGGACATGGTTTATCAGTGGACTTGACAGTGTTAGATTGGGCAACGATCTTAAAAGTCTTTTTCCAAACAAAATCAATCTATGATTGTATCATTTCATGAGCTGTTGGACACTTGATTTCAACATTAGGACTGCAAACCCTCACCTCTCTGGAAGGCAGGGGGGGGAAGGCAGATTACTTTTATCTGCCAGTAGCTGGAGTGCATAAAGCATTTTAATATGAAAGAAACAAATTATGCAGGTTGAGAGAAGCTCGACAAGTTAATTGCATCCTTCAGCTTGCAGAATCCATGTAGGTCCTAATTAAGCAAAGCACCTTCTTTTTGGAGGTTGTGTTGTGAGGGCTGCTCTCACGTGATCCTTTCACTTGACTGATAGAATAATTTGGAAGCCTTTCAGATGAATGTTGGAGCTCATCCCATTTCCATCATCAGAGCTCCCCCTGTAATATGAGGGCCACTGAAGCAGCTGAAGGGACAACAGTGTCCACCATGGGGTTCAGATATGAATATTTTTTAAGGCCTTAGGCAAACTTCATGACAGCAGAAGCTGGGCCATGTTGTCTGTCTTTCCAGGGGACAGCAATCCCACCTCCAAGAGGCCCCATGTGGTGCGTGTGCCTTGCCTGTGTACTCAGCTGATTGAGGCTGGAGAGCATCAATTTCTCCTGCACACTCTCAGTTGTCCCTTCTCTTTCCTGATGTACTGAAGTAAAATTAATGTGCTAAGTCCTTCTACGCTGGAAGCTGCCATTGCTGCTTGTGTTGTTAGCCTTGTCATGGAAGCTGCATCTGCTCCAGGCAGTTAGCATCAGGCCTGGATTGTCTGCCCAGCATATTGAGTATTCCAGATCCTACTATGCTGAGCTTTCTCACACACTCAGCTCATCCAGCACTTAGGCCCTACCTTGCTTTTGCTTCCAGTCATAAGCAGACCATCCTTGAAGAGCTTTGTGGCCCTCTGAGATTCATTCATTCATCCTGTGGGACAAGATGAAATCAAGCTATGCTAATTATGGCTGTTACTGAGAAAATGATAGGGTCTGTTACGTTGAGGGATTCATCAGTTTTACTTCCTGATCAGCAATTAACGATGAAATGTGATATATTTAATAACATGTTTTCTATTTGAAAGAATAAATTAATTGCTGTGATGAATTATGCAGTGAAGTTTCCTTCACTACAGCTATTGAGCTGATTGCTGCCTTGCCACCTTTTCCTTTCTTTCCAGTTGTGCTGCTCCACTGCAAACTGTCAGCAAGGGTCTCCTGTGGCCTTTCACCTCAGCACGGCTGTGTTGTCACACTCAACAGTTTGATGTTTTCTGCAACATTAATATTGCTTTGAAGGAAATTTCAGTGTCCTCACTCTCACCTCCTCATCCCTTCCACATCAAGTCAGAGCTGGGTTTTCACAGCTGTGAGCCCATATGTTTCTCTGAGCAATACAAACTAGAACACAGGATGCTTCACTTGAACTTCAGGAGAAACTTGTTTCCTGTGAGGTTGGCAGAGCCCTGGAACAGGCTGCCCAGAGAGGTTGTGGAGTCTCTTTCTCTGGAGACTTTCACCCTGCACCTGTGCGCATTCCTGTGCAACCTGATGGAGGTGAACCTGCTTTAGCAGGGGGGTTGATGATCTCCAGAGGTCCCTTCTAAACCCCAGTTTGCAGTTCTGGGATTCTGTGAACTCTGTTTCTGGATATCCTGACAAAGCATCCTGACAAAGTGCTGTCAGAGGACTGGAAGCATTAGCAATCCACAAGAGAAGCCATCAGGCTATGAAGTTGTCATTTGTGTCTCAGAGGAGTTGAGTGCACAGAACTGAGGGGGAAGCAGTGTCCCAGCCCTCTGAGCCCTGCTTTGTCTCCAGCCTTCCTCTCTGCTATTTCCCCACAGGAGGTTTATTTTCATAGAATCATGGAAAGTTTTGGGTTGGAAAGGACCTTAAAGATCATCTAATTCCAACCCCTTGCTATGGGCAGGGACACCTCACACCAGCCCAGCTTGCTCAAGGCCTCATCCAGCCTGGCCTCAAACACTTCCAGGGAGGGGGCATCAACAACCTGCCAGGGCAGCCTGTTCCAGTGTCTCACCACCCTCACTGTCAAGAATTTCTTCCTCATCTTCAGTCTAAATCTCCCCTCTTCCAGCTCAAATTGCCCCTTGTCCTATCACTACAAGCCCTTGTAAAAAAGTCTTCCCCAGCTTTCTTGTAGCCCACTTCAGGTACTCAAAGGCTGTTCTAAGGTCTTCTGGAACCTCAACTCTCTCAACCTGTCCCTACAGGGGAGAGGCCCTTGACCATCTTCATAGTCTCTTCTGGACTCTCTCCAACAGTTTTAGGTTTGTAAGGTCAGAAATAAAAAAAAAATCCTGTAGTTATGAGCAAAAATTGCTGTTTCTTTCATCAAAGCAACCTTCAGTTGGCCTTCACTGCTGCTATTGACAGGCACATTACACCAGTCAGCTTTTATTAAAGCTAAAAGGTGAACAATCTAAGAGGGAGGAAAAAGCCTCTTCAGAATCAATGAATCACCTCAAACACCTCTGAGCTTCTCCTCTGTGGTTTTGACTTTTTCTCTACCACAGAGCAACCTGGAGTTATTCTGTTATAAAAAGCAACTTATTAAGAGGTAGCATTGCAAATGCAATTTGCCATTCAGGAGAAAATTGAAAAGAAAGGAAACCAAGCACAGAGTAACGTGAAGCTGCAATGGGCTTTTTGAGCCACTAAAATCAACCTTTCTGTAACTTTCTGCACTGTTAAATGTTTTTCTTGATGGTGCTTGTTTGTTGCAGAGGTAACTGCAGTGTAAGATCTTTTAGGGAGTATTTGTGTACTGGTATGGGCTACACAGAGTCATCGTAAAATGGTTTAGGTTGGGAGGAACCTCAAAGATCTTCTAGTTCTAGATCCCCCATCATAGGCAGGGACACTTCCCCCTAGAACATGTCACTCAGGGCCTCATCCCACTAGAACAGGTCTTCCTGTCTTCCAAACCTGG
Source organism: Eubucco bourcierii (assembly GCA_013396675.1). NCBI lineage: Eukaryota > Metazoa > Chordata > Aves > Piciformes > Ramphastidae > Eubucco > Eubucco bourcierii. Next base: position 485,713 of record VWZE01025431.1, on the reverse strand, counting down.
CCTTGAACATCTGTAGGGGGGGAGCAGCCACAGCCTCCCTGGGCAGCCTGTTCCGGTGTCTCACCACCCTCACTGCAAAGAACTTCCTCCTGACATCCAGTTTCAATCTCCCCTCTGCCAGTTCAAACCCATTAGTCCTCATCCTGTCATTACAAGTCCTTGTCAATAGTCCCTCCCCAGTCCTCCTGTAGTCCCATTCAGATCCTGCAAGGCCACTCTAAGGTCTCCTGGAAGCCTTCTCTTCTCCAGGCTGCAGATCCCCAACTCTTTCAGCCTGTCCTCATAGCAGAGCTTCTGCAGCCCTCTGAGTGTCTTTGTGGCCTCCTCTGGACTTGCTCCAACAGTTCCATGTCCTTCTTGTGTTGGGAGCTCCAGAACTGTGCATCAACAGTGTGACAGACCATAATATTTTGATCCAAGTCAAGAATCATAGTCAATAAGCTCTTCAAAGCAATACTCAGCAGTGATTATGGCTTGGTCCAGACCTCTTACTGTAGTACAAATACTGAACATATTAAACAAGAGGATCATTAAGGTTGGAAAAGACCTCAAAGATTATCAAGTCCAACTATCAACCCAACCCCACCATGCCCTAGACTAAACCATGTCCTGAAGTTCCATGTCTACACATTTTCTGAACACCTCCAGGGATGGTGACTCCTCTTACCTCCCTGGGCAGGCTGCTGCAGTGCCTGAGCAGTGCTCTCTAGCTGGAGAGGGTGAGCACAACACAGAGCCATCTTCACTTGCCAGAAGAATGAGCTCTCTGTGCAAGAATCCAAGCTGGATGTGGATCCTTTTCCTCTTGAGCATTGGGATAGCACCATCATGCACAGAACCAATGTTACTATCTCTTGCTTCTAGCAGTGGGGGTGACAAAAGCCTGGAGGGCATTGTCTAAACTAATGATCAGCTTAGGTCCTCTTCCATCTAACTGCACATGAAGCAAGCAGCTGAATAGCAAATTGGCTCCTGTTCCAAAGTTTCCTAGCAACAAAAGAGGTAATGCAGTAAGCAGCAAGGCAGGCTGTACACTGCCAGCATCTGAAATGATGAGTTATCTACAAAAAATAAGTGCACTTTATACTACAGAGTCTTGTTCTAAGCCTGAATGATGCTTGCAGCACTGCTTTGTGGCAGTGAAGTCAGGACAACACAAAGCTGTGGCCCTCAGTGCATGGTTATCCTTTCCAGTCAAGAATTTGGAACTGGAGGACAGTAAGATAGGGGGGATTCAAAGGAGGAGGGGTAAGAGCTGTGCTTTCTTCCTGTGTTTGCCCTAAAGAGAGACATCTGTAGTGGTAATGGGGCTTGAAGGACAATTAGGTGTTATGAATATCTCTTTAAAAGCTAGTCAAATGCCAGGCCAGAAGAATCATGACCTCAATTAATGCCCTGTCAGCCTGACTCAAACATCACAAAAAGCAGCTTTGGAGGTTATTGGTTTTGTTTCAGTTGATAGCACTTTGGGAGCAGGACTGTCTGGCTGCTTTGATTTCTACAGCACCAGCCCAGAGGGAACTCTCTGGTCTAGGCATGGCCTGCATTTTGGTCATCCAGTTCATAGGATCAGAGGATTTTAGGCATGCTGAAGGGACTGGAGCACTGCTTGATGAGGAAAGGCTGAGAGCCCTGGGACTGCTTAGTCTGGAGAGGTGAAGGCTGAGAGGGGATCTAATAAATGTATATTTATATCTGAGGGCTGGGGTTCAGAAGAAAGAGACAGGGACAGCCTCTGCTCACTTGTGCCCTGTCACAGGACAAGGGGAAACTGCAGCACAGCAAATTCCACCCCAGCATAAGAAAGAACTTCTTTGCTGTAAGGGTCCCAGAGCACTGGAACAGGCTGCCCAGAGAGATTGTGGAGTCTCCTTCTCTGGAGACTTTCAAAACCCATCTTGATGTGTTCCTGTGCAACCTGCACTAGGTTCTGTGGTCCTACTCTGGCAGCAGGGGTGGACTCGAAGCTCTCCAGAGGTCCCTTGCTTTGGTGTCTTGGAAGTACAGGTCAGAAGAGGTCCCCTAGTCATCCTTTACCACCTCCAGGCATTTTTCCCCTGCTACAGGTTGTCTTCCCCTCTGTTGTGTGTAGCTACACACTTGTGCACCTGTCTGGCTCTCCAAAATCACCGCTGTACATCTTCCTTCTGTTTAAACACCGTCATGTGAAAGTCCAGTTCAGGAAGGTGGCCACAGAACAAGGTGAATGCTCAGGCATGGGCACAGGCTGCCCAGGGAGGTGGTGGAGTCCCTGTCCCTGGAGGTGTTCAAGAAACCTGTGGACATGGCACTTCATGAATGGTTTAATGGCCATGGTGGTGTTGGGTTGATGGTTGGACTCAAGGATCTTAGAGGGCTTTTCCAACCAAAGCAGTTCTATGATTCTGTGATTCTCTAACTGAGGATGCAGCAATGGTCCAGGAATGAGTGGTTTCCCAAAATACAGAGAGGGTTATACATTGACTGTGCAACTGCAAAGTGCACCAGAGCAGGAGCCAAACCATCAGGAGCGGGCTGCAAGAGCATCCTGCAGATGGCCATGGGAGTGTTTTGCCCTTCCTGCCTGTTCTTCCTGGACAGGAAGAAGGACATCTCCACCAGGCCTTGCTCTGCAGCTCCTCTTCGTTAATATTTACTTTTCAGTTCACCTCACCATCTGGAAGATCAGACCTGAAGCAATCCTGTGAAATGGAAAGAGAGTCCCCATGGCTATTTCTCACCTTTTCTGACCATCAACTACTTCTGAGGATTTTGTGATTAACTTTCTATATTATGCAGTGGCTCCTGCCTTTCCTTGTTTCATGATTAAATTTCTATTGAATCTCACAATGTATTATTCACCTTCTAAGCCCTACAGCCATCATGTTTCACTTTATTAATCTCCATCCAGCACTGCTCACCACCCTTGAGCCTGGTGTTTTGAGTTCCATAGTGATCCCAGCACGAGTGGCCCAGTTGCACTCACACTGTAGCTGTTTGGATCCTCTCACATCTTGCTGTGGCATTTGTGTGTGTAGAATCATTGAATGGCTTTGGTTGGAAAAGGCCTCTAAGATCACCAAGTCCAACCATTATCTCACTCTGCCAAGGCTGGGGCTAAACTATGTCCCTCAGCACCACATCTCTGCCTCTTGGAAACACTTCCAGGGATGAGGATTTAGCCACTTCCCTGGGCAGCCTGTGCCAGGCTTTGAGAAGCGTTTCAGTAAAGAAGTTTCTTCTAATATCCAACCTAAAAGTCCCCTGGTGCAGCAGGAGACTATTTCCCTTGTTCCCTTGTTCCTCTTGTTCTATTACTTTTCTCCTTTCTGGGAGCTGTAGAGAGCCAGAAGGTCTCCCCTCAGCCTCCTTTTCTCCAAGACTAAACACCCGCAGTTCCTTCACCCGCAGTTCCTCCCCAGCCCTGTTCTCTAGACCCTTCCTCAGAATTGTTGCTCCACTCCAGCACCTCAATGACCTTCTTGGAGTGAGGGCTCCAAAACTGAACCCAAGACTCAGGGTTTCTTTAGATTTTTTGCCTTTAGCACTCTCTGTTGAAGTTGTTGGGTGTTTCACGGTGAAGGAGATGACCTTGCAAAAGATTTTAACTGCCAGCATGAAAAAAAAGATTCAGAGAATCAGAAAAGCCTCTGTTATCAGTGATGAGACTTTGGCTTATTTATGAGTGTTCCATCTGCAGGCCAGCCATAGAATCATAGAATCACAGAACCATAGAATTATAGGATCACACAATCATGAGATCACAGAATCATAGGATCACAGTCATAGAATCACAGAATCATTGAATCACAGAATCATGGAACTGCAGAAACACTGAATCACAGAATCATGGAACTGCAGAATCACTGAGTCACAGGATCATGGAACTGCAGAATCACTGAATCATTGAATCATGGAACTGCAGAATCACTGAATCACAGAATCATGGAACTGCAGAATCACTGAATCACAGAATCATGGAACTGCAGAATCACTGAATCACAGGATCATGGAACTGCAGAATCACTGAATCACAGGATCATGGAACTGCAGAATCACTGAATCACAGAATCATGGAACTGCAGAATCACTGAATCACAGAATCATGGAACTGCAGAATCACTGAATCACAGAATCATGGAACTGCAGAATCACTGAATCACAGAATCATGGAACTGCAGAATCACTGAATCACAGAATCATGGAACTGCAGAATCACTGAATCACAGAATCATGGAACTGCAGAATCACTGAATCACAGAATCATGGAACTGCAGAATCACTGAATCACAGAATCATGGAACTGCAGAATCACTGAATCACAGAATCATGGAACTGCAGAATCACTGAATCACAGAATCATGGAACTGCAGAATCACTGAATCACAGAATCATGGAACTGCAGAATCACTGAATCACAGAATCATGGAACTGCAGAATCACTGAATCACAGAATCATGGAACTGCAGAATCACTGAATCACAGAATCATGGAACTGCAGAATCACTGAATCACAGGATCATGGAACTGCAGAATCACTGAATCACAGGATCATGGAACTGCAGAATCACTGAATCACAGAATCATGGAACTGCAGAATCACAGAATCATTGAATCATGGAACTGCAGAATCACAGAATCATTGAATCATGGAACTGCAGAATCACAGAATCACAGAATCATGGAACTGCAGAATCACAGAATCATTGAATCATGGAACTGCAGAATCACAGAATCATTGAATCATGGAACTGCAGAATCACAGAATCATGGAACTGCAGAATCACTGAATCACAGAACCACAGAACTGTGGAATCACAGAATCACAGGAGCACAGAATCATAGAACGGTTTGGGTTGGGAGGGACCTTAAAGATCACTCAGTTCCAACCACCCTGCCATGGGCAGAGACACCTGCCACTAGCTTGCCCAGGGCCTCAGTCCTCCATACTGTCCTCCTTTGTGTAACCATATGGGGTTTTCTCACACCAGTCTCACAGAGTTGAGAGGTTTGCAGTGGGTTTAGAAAGAGGCAAATGTGTTCACTAATTTGCAGTCTGAGATGGTGAGTTTGGGTGGAATGAGCTCTGGATTCAGGGTTTTGGTGAAGGTTGTGTTACACAGCATTAGAAACTGAGCTCCAAATGTCAGCATGAAGCCCAGGGGTTCTAGCTGCAGCAGAAATAGTCCTGCTCAATCGAGGGGAAAAAAAGCAACAATCAGAAATGCAACTGCTTCCTGAAAAAATGGCATAATGAAGCCACAGCATCTAAGGAAAGTCCTTTGGCAGGCAGCTCTAAATGCCAGTAAGTGCTGAACTGACAACTCCTTACTGAGAGGGAGCCTGATTTAGAAGCAGCAGCTCCTTGTAGAGCGATGGCTGTGGAATGAGAGTCAGCTGTATCCTCACAGCTTTTCGTCTTCTCCTTTTGCAATGAGAGTCAGCATTCACACATGTGCCCCAAGGAGACAGCAAGCAATTTCAGCCTTCTGAGCTGCTGCAGATTTCACACACAGCTTTGTACTGAAGGGAAAGAGGGGTCGTGCTTTAAGCAGTTCACACTGGAAACGTTCAGTTGAATACACACACAGCAGCTAAACAGCAGTTATTAGCTTTGGGAAGGCTCACATGTCTCACACTGGAGACATACAGGTTGTGTGAATGGCTCTGATTCTCTAGCAGATTTGTTTCTTTTGGATCAATCTGCCACAAAATATTATTGAAATGGCTGAGTTCCTACCTCTGTGTTCTTCTGGGGCAATGCTACATGGCCAACAAGACAGGTGCCAGGGAGGGTCTGGCTACCAGGAGACAGAGGCAGAATCTGGAGGTGAAGAAGAGTGGGAAGGGTTAGGTCAGGCAGGGATCTGCAGGTGTTTGCTGAGCTAGACTGAAGTCAGGGCACTTTGCCCTGACAGACCAATGAGCCTATTGCTCAGTGTTGCAACTATCATCAGTCCTTAGCAATTTCTCCACCTGAAATTTCAATGGAGGATATTTGGGCTACAGGCAGCTGCAGTCTAGCTCTGTGATGTCCATCAATGAAGAGTGCATGCTACAGCTCCATCTTGCAGTCCAGCTCTGTGATGTCCACTAGTGAAGAGCACAAACCACAGCTCCAAGTTGCAACCCAGGGGAAAACCCCCATTTTTTAACCTCTGTGGTTCACATACATGTAGGTGTCACTTAGAAAAGAATTCAGAGTTGTATCTTCTAGTGATAGGGGTCATTGTGGTCCCTGCAAATCAAAGCATCTGGAAGACCCTAGGTCACTGTGGTCCCTGCAAATCAAAGCTTCTGGAAGACCCTAGGTCACTGTGGTCCCTGCAAATCAAAGCTTCTGGAAGACCCTAGGTCACTGGTCCCTGCAAATCAAAGCATCTGGAAGACCCTAGGCCACTGTAGGTTTGATCACGTTGGGTGATTCTGTGCTCCACAACCTCCCTGCAGGTCTTTTGTGCTCCACAACCTCCCTGGAGGTGTTCAGGACCAGGCTGGACAAGGCCTTGAGTGACCTGTACCAGTGGGAGGTGTCCCTGCCTATGGCAGGAGGTTGGAATGAGATGATCCTTGAGGTCCCTTCCAATCTCAGCATTCTATGATTCTCTGACCCAAGGTCACTGTTGTCCTTGCTGAGGTCAGATGAAGTGAGGTGGTGCTGGGGCATCAAGTCAAGGTGGTAAAAATTCAGGAATGTTCAGTAGTTCAAGCACAGAATGGCACTGCTGGGTGCTGCATGCACACTAAGGACAGCAGCAGCCTTGGCACAGGAATGAAAATTAGGTAAAAGATGAGATTAACCACAACAAAGTAGACCTAAAGGACACATGAGGAAGAGGGTTCCCCATTCAGTAGTGTCTGAAGTTTATCATCCATCATCAACTCAAGCAGGAAGATAAAAATGTAAAGGTATACTCGAGGTGAATGTTTGTTCAGTTGCAGAAGAGTGGATTTGAGCCAAATCGTTAGTTTGAACATATCAAAACATCTTGTGTCAGTTTTAATGGGTTTTAAACAGGAGCAATTTAAGATAAATCAGCTGTGCTGCACAAACAAGTCATTCTCAAGTGGAAAATGAACATTTGCCTCTGAAAAAGGGTCAGTACATTGTAGTCTGACATTTTCTCTATTTTGTGGGGTTGCAGGATTCTCCTGAATGATTTAGCTCTCAATAAAGGTGCATTTTGCTGTGGAAAAAAAAACAAAAAACAAAACCCCAAAACCCTAGCTGAGAAATCTCTGGTTACATCCAGAGACAATTAGACAAGCACCATAATGAAACATGACACATCAGCATCTTATGGAAGAAATTAAAAGCCTGAGGCAGACAGGAGCAGATTATAGTGTGGGAGTATTAGCATTAGCAGGCAGTCTGGGACCCTTTTCAGCATATGCTAATCATAGAATCATTGAATTGCTTTGGTTGGAAGGGATCTCTAAGATCATTGAGTCCAACCTTCAACCTAACACCAAACCATGTCCTGAAAATCATACAGAAGATCCACAGAGAGAGAACATGCACCTATGCTGAGGGCTGCATAACCTGTCAGATGCAAGATTCATTCTTACATAATCATAGAATGGATTGGGTTGGAAGGGACCTCCAAGGCTCATCCAGTCCAACTCCCCTGCACTCAGCAGGGACATCCTCCGCTAGAGCAGCTTGCTCAGAGCCTTATACAGCCTGATCTTGGATATCTACAGGGATGGGGCTTCAGCTACCTCCCTGGGTAACCTTTGGCAGTGGTCCAGCAGCCTCCTGCTGCACAACTTGTTCCTCACATCCAAGCTCAATCTGCTCTGCTCTCATTTCAAACCACTGCCCTTGTCCTGTCCCTGCAGGCCTTTGCAAACAGTCCCTCTGCATCCTTCTTGTAGCCTCTTTGGGTCCTGGCAGGCTGCTGTTAGGTTTGCCTGGAGCCTTCTCTTCTCCAGGCTGAAAATCTTACAAAAGGCTTCAGGGCTAATGAAATTTAAGCTGCAGAGTGGAGGGTGAGCAGGTGAAAAGGGTTGGTGACCTGGAAGATGAGAACGGCTGGAGTTAAATGCCACAGCTTCCAATGAGCCCTGACTCTGATGGGATCAGATTCAGAATTTTGAGGAGAGACATCAAGGGTGCAAAGCTGTCAATAAAATGATCATCTGGATGCTGTATGGCCCTTAATGGTGTTATCTGCAGGGCCATTGCTCAGGAGGGAATCACATCCGTTTACTAGCACACTGTGTTAATTCGCTTTACTCCTTCCATACTGTGTTTTATTGTATTTACATATTTAGATTTATTGAAACTACACAGCTCTGAAGTGAACACTGACTTCAAAGAAGGGCATATTTGCAATGAGATTTACATGACTGCAAAATGAACACATAACCAAAGTGAAAGCCTTGGAACTTATTGTAATGGGAAGGGAAGTTCTTCACACACAAACTACAGTGCTAAGAGTTGAGGCTTCTTCCTCCTCTAACAATTACCTTCAGCTTTCTCCTAGAAGGAACAAATCTGCAATTTAATTCAGCTGCTGTTGCATTTCAGTACCTGGCAACTGCAAGCTAAAAATAAGGATCCCGTCTATTAACACCAGCTTGGCACAAAGCTCTCTGGAAAATCAGGCTCTTTGCCCTACAGCATCTGCTTTACAAAGTTCCATGTGCAGTGCAGCCACTTGTGAGTAGCAGCAATCCACTGCCTCTTGCTTCTCTTTATATTCTCTTCCTTCTCACAGAATCACTGAATATTAGGGCTTGGAAGGCACCTTTGGAGATCATCTAGCCCAATCCCCCTGCCAAGGCAGGATCACCTAGAGCAGATTGCATGGGTTGACATCCAGGTGGGCTTTGAATGACTCTGGAGATGGAGGCTCCACAATCTCTCTGGGGCAAGTGGTATAAAATGGTAATAACCAGTGTCTAAATGGTAAGAACCATGAATGGACCTGAGGAAGTGACTCCCTGAATTATTAGAAGGCTCACTAAAGCAGATATGTCTTAGAATCATAGAATGGTAAGGCTGGAAGGGACCTCAAGGATCATCTAGTCCCAACCCCCTGCCATAGGCAGGGACACCTCCCACTAGTACAGGTCACTCAAGGCCTCCTCCAACCTGGCCTTGAACACCTCCAGGGAGGGAGCAGCCACAACCTCCCTGTGCCAGTGTCTCACCACCCTCACTGGAAAGAAGGGTCTTGTCACCTTGCTTTTTTTTCTGTTGGAAATTCCCCACTCTCTATGCTCTTTCTTGCTGAGATCCTTCTGCACTGGCCTCTGGGTCTCTGCTGTCACCATACTGTCTGCCTGGACCTGCTATTGGAAGCAGCTGAACCCACTTGGCAGGTTCTAGCAGATGCAAGAGATCACACACTGCAGAAGCAGCATAAAACCTGTGTGACCTCCAGAGTGCATAGGAGTTTAGAAGGTGAGTTTGCCTTTCCAGAAGTACAGGAGGAGGTTTAAGAGGAGAGCCACTGAGGAATGCAAAATCCGGTGCGAGGCGCCGAGCAGAGCCAAGAGTCTGGCAGATTTGCTACACCTTCCAAAATGAAGGAAACACATTTAGGGTACAGGTGGTGAATAAATTAAACTCTCCCAGGAGACAGAACTCCTGCAGGTTCCTTGAAGCTAAACTAAGACAGATTTGTCTCTAATAATCCTTATTAGTGGCTGGCTACAAACTGTGATTGAACAGGCAGATGTGAATGGCAGCGGTGGCTGCTTGGCACTAAACGTAACTGAGAGCTGGCACTGCTTAGGGGTCTGGGTCATGCACTCTAAATCAAGATGGTTACACCACTTTTAAATCAAATGAGACAATTTCTTCTGGTAGCCTAAAATTCTTTTACAGCTTAGCTGAGTAATTCTAATCTGCTCTGGCAGGGGGTTGGGCCCGATGATCTCTGGAGGTCCCTTCCAACCCCTTCCCTTCTGTGAATTTGCTCACTTCTGGTGCTGGAAATGGTAGAACTGTAAAATGGTTTGGCTTGGGAGGGCCCAACCCTTTTTTAGAGCAGATACATGAATCAAAGGGTGTGGATGAATGAACTCCACTGTGTAGGAGAGCTGTGGGTTACGTTAGTATTCCCCCGAAGGTACGACTGATTGCTTTTTAATTACACCTTGTGCTTTGGGTTCGGTGATGCTTTTTGCGTCGTCTCAGTCACATTCTCTTGATCCACCAGCAGAGTGTGCTGACTCCCAAGAACAGTGCTTTTGGTCAAGCGAGGGCTGAAAGGAGGTTTGAAACGAGACAGTAACTTCAGGATAGGAAGAGGTTTCCCCAGACAAGCCCCTCTTTAGGACTGTAGTTGTCTAGAGGCTTTCCACTTTTTTTGCCTCTGGTGCCCTTAGGAATTCTTTTTTTTAATGAGTTACCCAGACCAAGAGTACAAATCTTGTGAGGAGCAGCTGGGTCCTTTAGTTTGGAGAAAAAGAGGCTGAGGGGAGACCTTCTGGTTCTCTACAACTCCCTGAAAGGAGGTTGGAGGCAACTTGGGGATGGTCTCTTCTCCCTAGTAACAGCTGATAGGAGAAGAAGAAATGGCCTCAAGTTGCAGCAGGGGAGGTTTAGGTTGGATATGGGAAAAAACTTCTTGACTGAAAGAAGTTCTCAAAGCCTGGCATAGTCTGCCCAGGGAGGTGGTTGAGTCCCCATCCCTGAAGGTGTTTCCAGGAGGCAGAGATGTGGTGCTGAGGGCTGTGGTTCAGCACCAGCCTTGGCAGAGTTAAAGAATGGTTGGGCTGGATGAGCTTAAAGGACTTTTCCAACCATGATGATTCTCTGATTCTGTGACTGGGTGATGACAAACCTTAGAACTAATCATTCTAATTTTAAAATCTGAACTTAAATTTCAGGATAAATGGAACAGAAATAAGCCTTAGACATGTGGAACTTACTCCAAATATTGCTCAGGTCTTGTTTCCTGGCAGTAGTTTGTTCCAAAGATCCCAATTTTTGCTCCAGAACTGTTTGGGAATGTTCCACTTGCTCTTTATCCCATGAGATGGTGATATATGATTGCAGCTCAAATACAAACCATTAATGACTTTGTTATTTAATGCTAATTGAAATAAGTTGCTTCCTGCTTTCAGGTAACCACTTCTTGGCTAAATGTCATTGTAGATCTCTGTGGTAGCCTCAGGACTTTTTGTGGTAGGGAACGCCTCTGATGAGAGCTGTAAGAATGCAGCAGAGCACAGCCATGGGAGGTTTGGGGAGCTGGGCAGAAGCTGCTTGGAGGGATGTTGCCATCTCAGTGGCAAAGCTTTAGTTAGAAATGTTATAGATTGATTGACCAGTGCAGAACTGGATGCAGGAACAACCTCAGGCTATGATAGCAGTTGGGTAGAAATCACAGATTCATAGATTGATGGAATGGGTTGGGCTGGAGGGGACCTTCAAGATCACCTAGTTCCAACCCTGCTGCCATGGGCAGGGACACCTTTCACTAGACCAGGTCGTCCAAGGCCTCAGTTGTATCTGCCCTGCACTGAAGCTAGGAGGGATTTTTCCTGCTCTGTGGTGGTCCCTGTGGCACAGCTCTACATTTGCAAGAGTTTCCTAAGTTTGGGGCTCTCTAAATATGTCCATTTAGAAGGAAGCTTCAGATTATTTTCTGGAGCAAATAAATGAGAGCTCCTGCAGCCTGTGCTGCTTTTATGGAACTGCTTTTTTATCTGTTTCTGCCTACCTGAGAGTACTATCAGCTTCTGGCTCTTGAGGTAAAAGGTGTGGGCTGTCTTCTTCAGCTAAGCAGCTTCAAGCTTAACCACCTATATTTCCCCCACTCCTGCTTCTAGGCAACAGTTGACTCCAAAGGCAAACTAGCCCTGTTACAGCCCACAAGGCACACACCCACACACACCAAATATGAGAGACTTGCTGGAGGCTTTGTAAAACATGGGAGAGAAAGCTAAGTGCCTTGAGAAGAATTTGAATTGCATATCACCTGAGCTCATTGGCTTGATTCAAATTGTTTTCTCCTTCTAAAAATCTGAGCACTTGACTGTGAATAGCAACTTTCAGAATACAAGTGAGGCTTGACAGGGCTCTGGGCAACCTGGTCTAGTTGAGGATGCCTCTGCTGACTGCAGAGGGGGTTGGATTAGATGACCTTTGGAGGTCTCTTTGGAAGTCCCTCTGAGTGTCAAAGCAGACACAGCAAGCAGGCTGCCACTGAGAAGCTAACTCTAAGCACAGGCTTTGGGCTACCAAGGGGTGCCTGTCTTCACAAGCCTCTGTGGGATTTAGCTGTCCTGAAGTTGTTCGTCAGTGAATGCTGAGCCACAGTTTAGCTGAAGAGCTCAGAAAGAACTTTTAATGATAAAAATGGAAATTTAGTTCTCCTTAGCCTATGTCTTCACACCCAAAGTGGAGAACTTTCAGTAAGCCTTTGCATTTCCATCCACAGGGAAGAGCTCAGCTGAGTTCCTCTGTTCAGTCCCTCCCATTTTCACCCTTGTCACTGCTGGGTTGGTTTTGTTCTGCTCCATTTTTCCCTTAAAGAACTTTGTCCTCCTCTTCCTTAGCCCCACTAACCACTTTGTTTGCAGCTTAGTGTTGCTGTGCCCAAGACCATTCACTCTGTTTCTCTGTTCCATCATGGTTTAGTGGCCATGGTGGTGTTAAATCAATGCTTGGACTCTGATCTGTGGTCTGAACCAAAACAATTCTTATGATTCTGTGATTTATGATATGAGATTTCTCCATGCCCACTCTGAGTCATTGACAACAGCAAAAGAACAACACCAAACACTATTAGCAATTTTAAAGGGATAGGTGAAATGTTATCAACCTATTTGCTCTTCTAGTTTGAGTGCCTGAAAGATCTGTCAGATTCACACGCAGAATCCCGTGATGGTAGGGGTTGGAAGGGACCTCTGGAGATCATCTAGTCCAAAGCCCTTTGGCAGGAATGCTAAGGAACAGCATCCAAATCTGGAGGCCTGTGGCTTTCGTGGGAAAGAGTCAGTGAAACCAAAACAGGAATCTGCCATCAGTGCTGTAAATTCACAGCAGTAATTTGCACACCCTGGGCACTGGGCATGCCAGCCCTTGAGGTCTCAGATCAGAGCCTGCCTGCTAACCAGGTGCTGAGGGGAAGTTGTGCATGGCTCCTCTTTGCCAAAGCAAAGGCTGGGGTGAGACCCTTCACCTGAGAAAGTTGCTCTGTGAGGCTTCTACAGTAATTTTAAGGAGTCAGCATTTAATCTTTGGAAAGAACCAGACTGTGTCAGGTGCCAGATATTAAAACCAGGATTTTTTTTTTTCCCAGTGGAAGGAGATAAGCATAAATCTAGCTGGCAGACAAGCCAGCTTTCCAGTTTTCCACCTGGAAAGGTCCAAAGCTGCTGCTGTGCACCATCAGAGCCAGCAGCAGGTGTCCTTACTCAGCATTTCTTCCCTGGAGCAGGCAGATCACCTCAAAGCTCAGTTTGCACACAGACATTACTACTTCACACAAACTTAAAGTAGGTTTTATGGCTCGGCCAGTGGAGAGCTTGGTGGAGTCTCCATCCCTGGAGGTATCTAAGAGTTGTGGTAGGTGGAGTGCTTAGGGGTATGGTTTGGTTGAGGACTTGTCAGTGCTAGGGCAATGATTAGGCTCAAAGGGCTTTTCTGTGAGTTGTTTAGATGTCTTTATGCAGTGTCCATGGACACATTTCCCCCTAAATGCTGCTGCTTTGAACTCCCCAACAGTGGCAAGTTGTACTGTTAGGGTTTATTACATCTTTAATTAAAAAAAAAAAAAAAAAAACTCTCTAAAGTGCTTGCTAGGCCATAGAGAGGCAATTTTTCTTCTGAAGAAAAATAATTTCTTTGGACACAAGGCTGAATTCTGATGGGTAGAGGGAGGAGAGTGTTAGAAATAAGAATTATATCCCTAAATGAAGCAGTGAAGCATTGGGAACAGAAAAAAATTATCTCTCTCTGATGAATGCTCTTGTGGCTTTTCTTGATAATCACTTTTCCTACCCTGCCAACAATTCTCTTTCTTTGAATTCAAAACCTTTTCTTTCTCAGTGCTGTGCTCAGCAAACAGGAAAAATACAGGAGACAGTGCAGGCTGTGCAGGTGGAGTTACAGAGTGGTTGGACTTGAGGATCTCAAAGGTCTTTTCCAACCAAAACAATTCTGTGATTCTGTGGTTCAGATGAAAATGCTGAACTGCAGTCTCAAAACATAACCTTTACACAGAAAATATGAGCTGTGGATCACTTTGTGAGTTCCAGATATTGACTGGGTTAAAATCAAGACATATTAATGATGGCACAATCTCTCAAGGACTATGAAATTCAGTGATGTCCCTTCTGCTTAAGAATCCACAGACACTTAAGAGACTATAGCACTGAAAGTCACTGCATGGCTGCTCTGATTTGCCTTTGGAGATGTCCATGCACCCACTCCTCTGTCCTGTCATTCTACAAGCCCTGTCAATCACTGCAACGGGCTACCCAGAGAGGTGGTTGAATTCCCATCCCTGGAGGTGTTCCCAAGAGGCAGAGCTGTGGTCCTGAGGACCATGGTTTAGCCCCAGCCTTGACAGAGTTAGAGAATGGTTGGACTGGATGACCTTAAAGGTCAAAACGATTATATGGTTCTGCCTGAGCCCTCCCATAATCTCCAGCTGCATCTCCACCTGCTGATAGACCTCACTTCACTGTAGAAATCTCTTCCACCGGATTCCAGCCATGGGTAACACCTCCTGGAGCTGCTGCATCCAATTGTCTTCAGCATCTCTAATTCTGCTCTGCTTTCCTGCTGCTTCAGGTGCCACCACTGTCCAATTCTTCTCATTTCTAGAAGCCTTTTGCTCAAAACTCTCCACAAATGGTTCTTTTCTTTTGCTGTTTTCTCCACCATCAAGGAAGGATTTTTTTACTCACCACCTGGATGTTGGATTTGCCTGGATGGAGGACTATGAATTGTCTGCCCATTAAGTCCTGTCTGAATATTCAGCACATCCCCTAAGTCTGATGGGTTAAATCTGATGGCTTTCCTGCACTGCCTGAAATTTTGTAGCTTAATCTCTAGCTGCCATTGTGCTCAGAACCAGCATTTCATTTGCACTAGGCAGAGCAGAGACTGACTTTCTTTTTTGCTTTAGCTGCTCCAAACCAGCAATGAAAATAGCTTTCTTATAGCTCTACCAGGGCATAACTCTGGAAAAACAAAATGTAGGCACTGATGGTATCATTATGGAGAACAGAGATATGCAATCCACATTAGCCACTTTTCAGCACCCATGGCTACCTTCTAAAGGGAATGGACTTTGATGCTGTAGTAGGCAGACTAAGGAATCTTGTGGGCAGCTGGGACCCAGGAGGTTCTACTTCCTCAACATGAGGAAAAACTTTTTTGCTGTGAGGGTGCTGGAGCCCACAGAGGTTGTGGAGTCTCCTTCTCTGGAGACTTTCAAAGGTCTCCTTTGCATTCTTTACCACCTGCCCTGGGTGATCCTACTTTGGCAGGAGGGTTGGGCTAGATGATCTCCAGAGATCCCTTCTGACCCCTACCATCCCAAGAGTCTATGATTTTCCCAATACAAAATGTTATGAAAAAGCAGTTAGTCTGTGTAGAAGACTAGAGAGGAGGAGGCTGAGGGGGAAACACTTTAATAATCATAAATATCTAAAGGCTGAGTGTCAGGAGGACAGAGCCAGACTGTTCTCAGTGCTGTCCAGTGACAGGACAATGGGCAGTGGACACAAACTGGAACACAGGAGGTTCCATGTAATCACAAGGAAAAAAACCATCCCTTTGAGGGTGACAGAGCACTGGAACAGGCTGCCTGGAGAGGTTGTGGAGTCTCCATCTCTGGAGACACTCAAACCTCGCCTAGATGTGTTCCTGGGGGATTTCCTTTGGGTGTTCCCAAGAGGCAGAGATGTGGTGCTGAGGGCCATGACATAGCCTCAGCCTTGGCAGAGTTAGAGAATGGTTGGGCTGGATGAGCTTAAAGGGCTTTTCCAAGCAAAACCATTCTATTACCCTGTAACAACAAACTCCTGTGAGAGTTGTTTACCAAGGAGAGAAAGGGAACAAAGAAAGGCACTTAGGAGCTCTACAGCTTACAGAGAAATTATATATCCAGGTTACATTTACTCATTTGGAGTTAAAGAACAACAGAAAGAGCAAATATTTCCCTGAAAAGATTCTCTCCACTCACCTGCAAGAGTCACAAATTCTACACTCCAGGTAATTCTAAGGTGCAGACTCACTAAGGGCAGACTCACAAAGCTCTGGACAAGGTATGTGTGGGGTAATGACAAGGGTTGTCTAGAGACACCTCTGGGTCTTCTGCACTGACTGGGCCTGAAGGGCAGTGTCTGTGCTGCCTCTTCTTGTAGGGTGACCAAAGCACATACCACATGTAGTGGTGTGGCTGTGTGGGAGGCTGAAGATGCTGTAGCTTCCTTCCCAGCATGGGGTTCTCCTGACATTTCCACAAGGACAGTCTGCTGCTGGGTCCTGGCTGGCTCTGAGCTGCTCTGGCCCTGCTGAGTCAGTATCAGGAACATTACACACCCCTGCAGAGAGAGCTCCCCAGCTTGGCAGAGGGCACAGCTCTGTCTCCTAGCCCTGAAATGCCAAAAGCTGCCATCTTTTAAAGCTGGCATTTCCATTTCTCTATGAGGTAGTGAACTAACAGATGGGAGAAATCATAGAAACATATTGGCTTAGGTTGGAAGGGCCTTCAGAGATAACTACACTAATCTCCCCACCATGGGCAGGCACACCTCATCTAGACTCAGCTGCTCAAGGCCTCATCCAACCTGGCCAGCCTGGATGGTGACTCCACCATCTCCCTAGGCAGCCAGTTTCAATCCTTGATTGAGTCAAATCATCAACTTAACCCCACTATGGCCATTAAACCATGTCTGGAAGTGTCATGTCCACAGGTGGTGACTTCACCACCTCCCTGAGCAGTCTCTTCCAATCCCTGACCACTCTTTCAGCAAATATTTTTTTTTCCTAACATCCAACCTAAGCCTAGGTTTAGATTATTCTGCTCAGTGAAACCAAATGCTGCACCTGGGAACCATTTTCCAAGGGAAATCACAAACCACAAAGGTTCAAAATGTCCAAATGCTGTCATTTCTCACCTTACAAACCTGTTGAGATGTTGCATACCCTTGCTAATTTTCTTGGTGAGCAGCCAGGCAGGTTTGTCTCTGTGATGGATTTGTGAGGTGACTTGTTTTCAGGATGACAGCAATCTGATTCTTTATGGCTTAGTGAAGGCTACTTTGATATTATGAGGTGGCAAAGGTGCAAATAAAATTGCAAATTAGCCATTTCATCCTCTCTGTGCCATCTATGTGCACTCATCTGTGTGCAATTCCTTGTCTTGAGACCCTAATGTTTCAATAAGTACCTCCAGCTTCAAAAGAAGCCTGAGAGTTTGCATTTAGTGACTCTGGATTTAAATAAATTCAGTTCAGTGGGGTTTGTTTTCTAGTAACCAAAACAAATTGTATGTGAGGAAGACAAATAAGACTGGAGGGAAAATAAATTTAAAGCCAATTTTGGCATGAGGAACTGAAAGAAAACTGCAAGAAGCAGCCAAGCTAATGAAACCAAGCTCACTGGTGGTCACTGGTGACCACCAAGGTCATGGAGAAGGTTGGGTGTCTGCCTCCACGCTGGCTTCTTAAGGAGCTCCGTATTTTTTTACTTCTCATCTTGCTTGTATACACCATTCTCTTTATTTTTCTTCTGTATAAGGTCCCCTGTCCCCCATTCTCACTGCTTTCCTGCTGTATCTTTGTGTCCAAAGGTCCCTGCCCACCATTCTCACTGCTTTCCTGCTGTATCTTTGTGTCCAAAGGTCCCTGCCCACCATTCTCACTGCTCTCCTGCTGTATCTCTGTGTCCAGAGGTCCCCTGCCTACCATTCTCACTGCCTTCCTGCTGTATCTTTGCGTCCAAAGGTCCCTGCCCACCATTCTCACTGCTCTCCTGCTGTATCTTTGTGTCCAAAGGTCCCCTGCCCACCATTCTCACTGCCTTCCTGCTGTATCTTTGTGTCCAAAGGTCCCTTACCCACCATTCTCACTGCCTTCCTGCTGTATCTCTGTGTCCAGAGGTCCCCTGCCCACCATTCTCGCTGCAAAGGTCCACTAGGAGACATTGATCAAATGCTTGATGATTTAGAAATTGTTTTCTGTTCCTAGCATCTTCTGGAATTCATATATGCTGCACAATTTTTCTGCATAAATTCTATCCATGACTCCAGAGCTCAGGCAAAGCTGATCACAAATCACTTGGATGCATGAAGAGAAGAGAATTTCTTTAAATAAATCATTAATAAAAGTCTTTGCTGAACAGAACTGACTGAGAAATTAACGAGCTTGCAATCAGTGAGTCACTTTTCCATTTTCATGTTGACCGCCAGAAGTGGAAAACAGAGGCTTCTCTTGGCTGGGTTTCATCCTTACTTCCCCTAAGACAAGGGGCAGGAAGAAATTGTGTCCCTCTGCCTTGCTCACTCTCCCCTGTCCTTCCCTGAGATACCCCATAGCTCCAGATGGTGAAGCTCTGAATCCCACACCAAAGAGCCAGTGGGATTTCTGGTGATGGCAGTAACTAAACTTGGCAACTAATCTAAATAATGTTCTGGAAGGAATATTTGCCTAGAATGGGAGAATGCTTTGGGTTGGAAGGGCCCTTTAAGATCATCTGGCTTCAACCCCCTGCCATGGGCACCTCCTACTAGACAAGGTTGCTGAAGGTCCCATCTAGCCTGGCTTCCAACTCTTCCCATCTAGCCTGGCTTCCAACTCTTCCAGGGTTGGAGCCTCCCTAGCCTCTCTGGCCAGCTGTGAAACAAAAGGTTTCTTGATTTTTGTCACCTTTCTTCCCTAGCATATCTGTGCAGTGTTAGTGTGTTCCAGGGCACTGAATAGACTGGGAAAGGGGGAAAAAAGCAAGCAAGAAAAAAAAGAATTATCTGTGTTCTTAACAGCTTGTGTGAGAATGGACTTTGAGCACAGTGAGACCTGAGCTCCGTATTTACTCTGCAGGTCCCATTACTCCCCATCACCTCCTACCTC
Organism: Eubucco bourcierii; assembly: GCA_013396675.1. Lineage (NCBI taxonomy): Eukaryota > Metazoa > Chordata > Aves > Piciformes > Ramphastidae > Eubucco > Eubucco bourcierii. The sequence goes on along the minus strand of VWZE01025431.1, from coordinate 466,687 downwards.
AGTGAATGGAGGCTTGCTGGGACACTGAATTTTGGCAGCTCTCCCAGGAGGTCTCAACATTGTGGTGGAGGCTCTCCCTTCATTCTTATCCTCTTGAGCACCTAGCACTGAGTACAGCTGTCAGACAAGCTCCTCACCAGCTCAGGATGCTGCTGCAGAGCCTGGAGCTTCAAGTACTCCTCCCTTAATTTCTTTATCTCTGTTTTCTCATTGCTTCAAGAGTTTCAGGCGTAGGTTCCCCAGCACTTTGTCTCTTAAATGCTACAAGGTGTTTGAAATAACAGAATCATAGAATTGGCCAGGTGGGAAGAGACCTCCAAGCTCATCCAGCCCAACCTAGCACCCAGCCCTAGCCAATCAACCAGATCATGGCACTAAGTGCCCCAGCCAGGCTTTGCTTCAACACCTCCAGGGATGGTAAATCCACCACCTCCCTGGGCAGCTCATTCCAATGCCAATCACTCTCTCTGTCAAGAACTTCCTCCTAACATCCAGCCTAGACCTCCCCTGGCACAGCTTGAGGCTGTGTCTCCTTGTTCTGTTGCTGGGTGCCTGGGAGAAGAGACCAACCCCACCTGGCTACAACTTCCCTTCAGGTAGAGCAATGAGGTCTGTCCTGAGCCTCCTCTTCTGCAGGCTGTACACCCCCAGCTCCCTCAGCCTCTCCTCACAGGGCTGTGCTCCAGGCCCCTCACCAGCCTTTGTGCCCTTCTCTGGGCACCTTCCAGCATCTCAACATCTCTCTTGAATTGAGGGGCCCAGAACTGAACACAGCACTCAAGGTGTGGCCTGACCAGTGCTGTGTCCAGGGGCAGAATAACCTCCCTGGTCCTGCTGGCCACACAGTTCCTGATCCAGGCCAGGATACCATTGGCTCTCCATCACCATCAGCTGGCTCATGTTCAGCTACTACCTACTGGCACCCCCACGTCCCTGTCTGCCTGGCTGCTCTCAAATGCTTGAAGGTGTTCTGTGTGAGAGAGAGCCTGGGATTTGCTGCAAACAGGAGAGTTAAATCACCTTGTTCAGAACTGCAACAAGCTTTTACAGTACTATAACCACTTGATCTTTTCTTTGCTCTTTCTGTTTATTCATAGAATCACAAAATGACTTTGGCTTGTAAAATGTGAAACCTATTTACACGTGAATTATGCTCCCAACAATGCTCCAACCAAACACAACACCAAGAGGCTGAATAAATCTTTGATCATTTCACATGGCTCTGCTGGAATTTAATGGGATAAATTTCGCTGCTGGGTAATGGCATTAAGAGAAGGAGAATTCTTCTTTCTGTGAATGCATAAGAAATTCTGTTTCAGGTCTGCACTGGAATTTATAGAATCACAAAATGGTTTGGGTTGGAAAGGACCTTAAAGATTGATCTAGGTCCAAACCTCTGCCATAGGCAGGGACACCTCCCACCATAGAATCATAGAATGGTAAGGTTGGAAGGGACCTCAAGGATCATCTAGTTCCAACCCCCTGCCATAGGCAGGGACACCTCCCACTAGTACAGGTTACTCAAGGCCTCATCCAGTCTGGCCTTGAACACATCCAGGGAGGGAGCATCCACAACCTCCCTGGGCAACCTGTTCCAGTGCCTCACCACCCTTACTGTAAAGAACTTCCTCCTAACATCCAGTCTAAATCTCCCCTCTGCCAGTTTAAGCCCATTGCCCCTTGTCCTGTCATTGCAGGACCTTGTAAATAATCCTTCCCCAGCCTTCCTGTAGGCCCCCTTCAGATACTGGAAGGCTACTATCAGGTCCCCTCGAAGCCTTCTCTTCTCCAGGCTGCAGAGCCCCAACTC
>VWZE01025431.1:445158-459376 GCA_013396675.1 Eubucco bourcierii | reverse complement strand
GTCACTGACAAAGATGTTAAACAGCACTGGTCCCAGCACAGACCCCTGAGGGACACCACTTGTCACTGGTCTCCAGGTGGACATTGTGCCGTTGATCGCCACTCTCTGGGTTCGACCATCCAGCCAATTCCTTATCCAGAATTCCATCCAGCAGATGGAGAGAGGAGATCCTGTCCCTCTGTTCTGCTGAGACTTCACCTGAAGTACTGCATCCAGCTCTGGTGCTCTCTATACAGGAAGGACCTGGACCTGGTGGAGCAGGTCCAGAGGAGGCCACAGAGCTGATCATGGGGCTGGAACATCTCTGCTAAGAGGACAGGCTGAGAGAGCTGGGGGTGTGCAACCTGGAAAAGAGACAGCTCCAGGGAGAGCTAACAGCAGCCTGTCAGGACCTGAAGGGGACTACAAGCAAGCTGGAGGGTGACTGTGTGCAAAGGTATGTAGCAACAGGACAAGGAGCAATGGTTTTAAACTAGAGAAGGGTAGGTTTCAACTGGACATTAGGAAGAAGGGCTTTACTATGAGGGTGGTGGAACACTGCACAGGTTGCCCAGGGAGATTGTGGAAGCCCCTTCCCTGGAGACATTCAAAGTCAGGCTTGATGGAGCTCTGAGCAACCTGATCTAGTTGAGGGTGTCCCTGCTGACTGCAAGATGGTTGGACTGGATGACCTTTGGATGGCTCTTCCAACCCAAACCATTCTATGTATGTTCCTGTGCTGTTGTCAGGTGCCTTAACAGGATGAACACTTTGTCAATGGTGCTGCATAACGACCTTCACTCTTGTGCAGCCACAGCAGCAAACTCTTCTGCAGATCTCTTCCTGCTGGAGAACAGGAGCCCACTGCAAACCTTTTGGGTGGCTGCTGATGATAAGAGTGCTCTGGAGTTGCTCTGTTTCACAGAGCTGGCACTTGTTAGCAGCACCACTTCTAACATTTCCATAGTTTGTGCTTCCTGGTGACTCTGAGCTCTTGCAGCCCCAGTGCTAAGCAAACTTTCACTGAACACATTTGGACACCATGGCCACAGTGTCCTTCTCACAGCCGCTTTACTCTGCACTATTTCATTGTAGTGAGGGGGGCTTTGGCTGTTACAAACCACTTCTGACAGCATGCCAAATGATGCACAGCATTGTTTATCACCCAGTCCGTCTGTACCATCTGCAAACCTTCCCAGCAACAATGTCATTGTGTCTTCGTGGTCACTGAGAAAATCTGATCACCATTTGGCCAAGAAGGAGGTCATAGGAATGAGTTCATTGCAGTAGCTCATCTGAAAGCTGCTTGCAGACAGGGAAGTGTTGGTACAGGTAGGAAAAGAGACAGGAAAATAAAAGGACTTCTCAAATTGTATTTATAGACTCAGAATTGCTTTGGTTAGAAAAGATTTTTAAGATCATCGAGTCCAACTGTCAACCTAACACCACCATGGCCACTAAACCATGTCTTGAAGTGCTATGTCTGCATGTTTCTTGAGTGGAATCTATTAAGGAATGTAGACTACAGAACCAGTGTCTGAAGGAACAACTGTATGTGGGTTTAGATCTCATTGCTGTCTACAGCTGAAGGGACATTGTGGAGAGGCTGCTGCTGGGCTCTTCTTGCAGGTAATTGAAGACAGGACAATGGGGAATGGCCTCAAGCTGAGACTGGGGAGGTTTAGATTGGACATTAGGAAAAAGTTTTTCACAGAGAGAGTGGTCAGGGACTGGAATGAGCTGCCCAAGGAGGTGGTGGAGTCACCCACCCTGGATGTGTTTAAGGGTGGTTTGGATGTGGTGCTTGGGGTTTAAGGTGAGTCCTGTAGAGTAGGGTTGTAGGTTGGACTTGGTGATCCTGAGGGGCTTTGCCAACCTGCATGTTTCTGTGGTCTGTCCATTGTTCCACACACATTGTTCTGAGTGACAATTGGTGTGACTGACACAATCATGCTTAAGAAAAATTGCCCTCCCCAAAACTCTCCCAGAAACTGCTTAGGAACCTGCTAAAAGGTTTGTTGCCCTCTGTGCCTTTCTGGGTGTAGTGATCAGCACTGCCAGCTGCAGAAGTGAGATCAAACCCAGTGAGGAGATTTCTTCATGCCTGTGTGCTGGTGTGATTAGATGAACCGAGGTGGTTACCCTCATAAGCAGGTGCTGGAGCTGCTGCCTTAGGGAACAAGTGTCTGTGCTCTGCGTGTCTGCAACACTGAAGGCATGGACCTGCTAGTTCCAGTACTGCAGAAATCAGCTGAGATGTTTCTGATTTCCATGTTTTATTGTGGACGTCTTCTGTGGGTGTCAGGAAGATGGAGCCAGACTCCTCTCAGTGTTCCCCAGTGACAGGACAAGAGGTAATGGGCATAAACTTGGACATGGAAAGTTCCATCTAAACGTGAGAGGGAACTTCTTTACTTTGAGGGTGGCAGAGCACTGGAGCAGGCTGCCCAGAGAGGTAGTAGAATCTCCACCTCTGGAAACTTCCAAGGCCCACCTGGGTGTGTTCTTGTGTGATCTGAAACTTCCAAGGCCCACCTGGATGTGTTCCTGTGTGATCTGCTTTAGGTGATCCTGCTCTGGCCGGGGGTTGTTTGGCTCAGTGATCTTCAGAGGTCCCTTCCAACTCCTACCATTCTGAGATTCTGTGCTGAGAGACTTGCACTGCACAGACACAGTTCAGAACATAACCTGAGCTTAGCACACAAAGGCTTCCTTTGGGCACCATCCACTTACATTTTATACACAAATATTTTTTTCAATTAAAGTCACATCCAATTGTATTTTTCTCTTCAGCTGTTGTCTTAGCACCACTTTATTTGTCATTCACCTTGGAAACAACATCCCTGCAAGAGGAGTGATGGCTTTGACACTTTAAGTCTGTGACACTGCAACCCTCTGCTTACAGCACATGACAAACATGCAAAAAAGCAATCAAAGGTAAACAATGGACCATAAAAAAAAGGAAGTTATAGAAATGTTTTCCAATGAACAATGATATATTGGATTTTTCATTGGAAAGCAGGAGATCTGAAGTCAAGCAAGGGCTGTTCCTGCACTCTTCAATAGACTCATTTTATTATGGCAAGATCATGCAGCTTGCTCAGCCTCATCTCTTCTTGCTGCCTCACCATGGCTTTGCAGCTTGCTCAGCCTCATCTCTTCTTGCTGCCTCACCATGGCTTTGCAGCTTGCTCAGCCTCATCTCTTCTTGCTGCCTCACCATGGCTTTGCAGCTTGCTCAGCCTCATCTCTTCTTGCTGCCTCACCATGGCTTTGCAGCTTGCTCAGCCTCATCTCTTCTTGCTGCCCCACCATAACTCCACTCTATGTTCACCTTCAGGATCTTAGTAATAGATTCCAATAAGATCCAGTGATGTGGTGACAGTTTGAGATGGGCCACGTGGGTAGCACCTTTGCAATCCCAAAGAGATTTGGTGTGGAGGCTGTGTAGTGTGCCAGCCACACAGCTGCCATTAGCTCATTTCCCAAAGGCTTACCTGGCCTTTAGGAGCAGTAGTGGTGGGTGGCTTAGGTCAGCTTTCCCTGCAGGCTATGGACTCTGGAAGAAGGTCCCAGCAAGCTTGAAACAAGCAAATCAGGTATCCTATCCAAAACACATCTTTAAAGCAACAATAGTAAATATGAAGGGAAAAAAATATGCAAGCACTTGATGGTACTTTACAAACCACTCAATGTTTTTCCTTTGCATGTTGTATGTAAAGCTTATCTCTGCTCTGGTAGGGTAACGAGAAAAGTTACTTAGAGCTGTGACTTTCAGAGGTTGGAAACACTTCAACAGCACAGCAAAAAGGTTAGAAAAACAGAGAAGGAGGCAGATGAAGTAGGGGCAGAAATGCTAAGAATGAAACAAGGGTAAAAGATGACCCTTCTGAAGCGGTGGCAGCTTGTAAATTGCAGTGTTTCCTCTCAAACTGGCATCCTCGGCAGAGAGAGCTGAGAATGAACATCCTGTCACGGAGCCACCAGGAAACGCTCAGCTCCACAGCTCCAAGATAATTCGGTCAGGAGCTTCCATTGATTTCCCATTTGTACATCCTAAAAAACCCACTCTCTAATTTGCTACAAGGGAAGCTCAGCATGCTGAGGAGGCTGCAGGAAATGATTCTCATTAGAGTTTGCACAGAATCACAGAATGTCAGGGATTGGAAGGGACCTCAAAGGCTCATCCAGTCCAACTCCCCTGCCAGAGCAGGATCACCTAGAGCAGATCACACAGGAACACATCCAGGTGGGTCTTGAAAGTTTCCAGAGAGGGAGATTCCACAACCCCCCTGGGCAGCCTGTTCCAGTGCTCTGTCACCCTCACAGGGAAAAAAATTCCTCCTCATGTTTCCATGAAACTTCCTATGCCTCAGCTTCCACCCATTGCTCCTTGTTCCTGGCATTGGGCATCACCCATCAGAGCCTGGCTCCAGCCTCTGGGCACTCACCCTGCACATCTTTATCAACATGAGTGAGGTCACCTCTCAGGCTTCTCTGCTCCAAGCTAAAGAGCCCCAGCTCCCTCAGCCTCTCCTCCTGAGAGAGAAGCAATGTTAGATCAATACTGCTTTTGTGCAGCAAGTGCAGCAGCACATTAGGAAAAACCCAAACATAATTACTATAATTAAAAAAAATAAAATCACTGAAATCACTGCTAATATCTTTAAATATATTTGCTGAATCTAACTGTAAGCATAGGAATAACAGGCAAATATTGGCCATGAGCAATCACATAATAAAGGTAATGGACACATTGTTATTTTGAAGTTTCTTTGCAGAGCTTTTACCTCATTTTGAGGCTGTAGGACGTGTTTCTGTGTGATTTCTAGCATAAATTATCTTTCCCAAAGAGTTTCATGACTCTGAAATAGCTGAAAAGCTGTCCAGTAGGGAAAGACCTGGGGGTGCTCCTCAGCAGCCTGCTGAAGATGAGCCACTGTGTGCTCAGGTGCTCTCAAAGGCCAACAGCATCCTGGCCTGCATCAGGAATAGTGTGGCCAGCAGGAGCAGGGAAAGGGTTACCCCCTGGGCTCAGCACTGGGAAGGCTACACCTTGAATGTTGGTTTCAGTTTTGGGGCCATCACTACAGGAAAGACATTGAGGTGCTGGAGCAGGTCCAGAGATGGGCAGCAAAGCTGGTGGGAGTCTGGAGAACAGGGCTGGGGAGGAGCAGCTGAGGGAACTGGGGGTGTCTGACCTGGAGAAAAGCCTGAAGGGAGACCTGCTCACTCTCTCCAACTCCCTGAAAGGAGGTTGCAGTGAGGTCTTAATTTTGAAATTTAGCTTGAGGGAGAAAGCAGCTTTAGGTTAGATAGCTCCAAGGTTATCTCATGATTAAGTCTTAAGAGCTAAGCTGCTTCATTTTCTTCCAATTTAGCATGCAGCTGACGTTGATAAAATTGAAATTGGTAATGAAACAGGTGGTAATTTTTTTTTAATATCTCAGCTGATTGTTCTAATGAGCACTGAATGATGCAACTACAGCTGATACTTAAATTGCAGAGCCAAGACTAATTGTTTGAGCTGATGGTCTCAAATGGATAGCAAATCAGCCAGCCAAAGTCTTCAGCTCTTCCTTCTAATGTTGTTATATGGAGCTGCAGATCTCCTCACATATGACTTGTAAGAAGCAAGATAAATTCTCTGTGGGACAGTCAAGCATTCTCAGCCCACAGAATGGGCAATAAAACACAGCTACAGTTGTTTACAGGGCACTGAACCAAAAAAAATAATCTGGAAATAAGGATTTTCAGTTACTTTTGCTGCTGGTTCTGCTATTGATCTCTCTTGTGCCTACCTCATGAATATCATTGTCACTTGTCTGTCTGAGGGCTGAGGCAGGCTCATTTAAACTAGGAATGACAGCTGCAATTAACCTGCTCTTTACATTGAGCAGAGACTTGACCAAACTTGGGGTAGCTCCACCCCAAGCTCTTTTTCCTCTGTAGATCTCTGTTCTCCTACAGCCAAAACCTTCCAGCAGTATTTCCATGGTTGTCTTGCCAGTGGAATCTTTCTGCCTTGATAAATACCTCCAGAAACAATGGGTTTGGCCTTTTTGCTTTTGTTTTAAATGACTGCACCATATGGCCTGCTTGGCTTGCTTTGCCTGGAGTCTTACTTCTTTATTTTGGTATATTCTGCTTTTGCTGTTCAGCTGGGAAATTTGGGTTCTGTGCCTTGTTTGCCCTCTAATCCTTACCCAATGTACACATACCAGCTTTTGCTTGTGGCCACAGTAACCAAAGGCTCTAGCATCCTCAAGGAGGTATCCATAGAGCTTTATCAAGGAAAATCACAGAATCACAGAATTGTCAGGGCTGGAAGGGACCTCAAGGATAAACTTGTTCCAACCCCCCTGCCAGGGGCAGAGACACCTCACACTAGATCTGGTTGCCCAGAGCCACATCCAGCCTGGCCTTAAAAACTTCCAGAGATGAGGCTTCTACCACCTCCCTGAGCAACCTGTTCCAGGCTCTCACCACCCTCATGCTGAAGAACTTCTAACATCCAATCTGAATCTACTCACTTCTAGTTTTGCTCCATTCCCCCCAGTCCTATCACTACCTGATATCCTAAAATGTCCCTCCCCAGCTTTCTCTTAAGATACTGGAAGGCCACAATAAGGTCTCCTTGGAGCCTTCTCCTCTCCAGGCTGCACACCCCCAGCTCCCTCAGCCTCTCCTCACAGGGCTGTGCTCCAGGCCCCTCACCAGCCTTGCTGCCCTTCTCTGGACACCTTCCAGTCCCTCAACATCTCTCTTGAATTGAGGGGCCCAGAATTGGACACAGCACTCAAGGTGTGGCCTGACCAGTGCTGAGTACAGGGGCAGAATAACACAGTATCAGTGTATCACCAGGGTTGGAAGAGACCTCAAAGATCATCAAGTCCAACCTGTCACCACAGACCACACCTGATGGCCACACTGATCCCTCTGCTGCTCTGTTGGAGCATGTACTGTTCACAATCTAGAAGGGTAAAATGTTGTGTGCTAAGGCTACAGACACCCAGACAAATGACACTTAGCACAAGATACTCACTTGAGTAGATCAGGAGTAATTTTGTGCTTTGGCACAAGTGTGCTCAGGGATGCTCAGCTCATAAATTAGTGCTAGAAGAGACCTGTGGCTATTTGCACACATGGAGGTATCCACAGGAAAAGCTCAGTGGGCTGCCTCCACCTGATTAGGAAGAACATTTTTCTACACTCAAGGTTGGCACAACTGACCTAGTGAGTTTTTAAACCAGAGGAATATGAAAGCCAGATGATCTCAAAACCCATTTTTTTTACAGTACAGAAACAATCTCCAGTGAAAGGATGTAAAAAGGATAAAGCCACTCTGCAAGATATAAGGATTAGAGTGAAAGCTGGCAGCAGAGGAAGCACTCAGATAAACTGTACTTATAGGGAGGGGGCTGCAGCACAATCTGGCCAGGAAGCTGAATGGGATCAGTAAGAATCAACTGAGAAATTCATACATAAATTTGAAGACCATAGATAAGAGCTGGAGGATTGAAGGACATGAAAATGGATGTTGTAAAGGATAAAAGAAACATGGGAAAAGCATAGCAATAAAAGGAATAGGTATTAGAGAGAGCAAAGGTGAGAAAATAAAGATAAGGGTGGGTTAGAATTGCATACTACTGCTAGTTAGAGAAGGTATTATAGAGGTAAAACAATTTTTGTTTTTACATGCACAAATCAGTTTAGGGAAGGGTTCTTAAGAAAGGATCTCCTAGGGACATAGGAGATGCCTGGTTCTGAATACAGACAGCTCCAGCTCTAGTGCTAGTAGCCAGAGAACTGCAAAGTATTTCATTACAGGAGGCTCTCAACTTCAGACACAAAGTGGGGGGGGAAGGATGCTAAGAACAGTAATTTCCAGTTGTATCCTGAACATTAGAGCCAGCAGATTTTCAGTTACTGAGTCTGTGTTCAGTGGTAGCATTTTAAACTGTGTTTTGTTGAATGAGGAGAGTTGCAGTCACAGAAGTATATGGATACAAGGAAAGCTGCTGAATGGCAAGCTCTGCTGGCTTTCTGGGTGGAGTTAGAACACAGAGCAAGAGGTTCTTAAGCAATCTAGATTAAAAAGGAGAGAATATAGGATAAATGTATCCTATAGAAGGACAGGAGCCTAAATACAATCCCAGCAGAAGAGAATGCTTGGCCTCAGCTTCAGTGGGCAGAAGGGTAAAGGGGTGCAGGGGTAAGAAAGGGACCAAGTACTTACAGGGTGAAAGAAACACAGAATGGCTTCGATTGGCTTAGATGACAGGACAAGGGGCAATGGGTGGAAGCTGAGGCAGAGGAGGTTCCGTGTGAAACTGAGGAAGAGTTTTTTCACTGTGAGGGCAACAGAGCACTGGAACAGGCTGCCAAGGGAGGTTGTGGAGCCTCCCTCTCTGGACGTATACAAGAACCATCTGGATGTGTTCCAATGTGATCTGTTCTAGGTGACCCTGCTCTGACAGGGGGGCTGGACCAGATGAGCTTTTGAGGTCCCTTCCAGCCCCTGACATTCTGTGATTGGAAAGGACCCTAGAGATCATCTGTTCCAACCCCTGACTGGTCTGACACCCAAGACTGGGGTGCTCAAGGCCTTGTCCAACCTGGCCTTGAATACCATTAGGGTGGAGGCAGGGTTGGACTGGATCATAGAATCATAGAACGGTAAGGTTGGAAGGGACCTCAAGGATCATCCAGTTCCAACCCCCTGCCATAGGCAGGGACACTTTGTCTATGATTGGATGAGGCCTTGAGTGACCTGTCCTAGTGGGAGGTGTCCCTGCCTATGGCAGGGGGTTGGAACTAGATGATCCTTGAGGTCCCTTCCAACCTTACCGTTCTATGATTCTATGATCTCTGAGATCCCTTCCAACCTAAGCCACTCTATGATTCTGTGATACAGACATGGTCTGGTGTGTCTATGGCCACATGGTTTCCAGCCAAGTCTTGCTCATGCCCCATGGCTGTCCACACTTCTGCACAGGGACTGGTCTCAGGGACATTCCTTTGGCTCCCACAGTGGCCATACTGCCAGCTGCAGCTGAGAAAGGCCAACTCAAACTCCTCCTTCCAATCTAACAGAGAGAGGAGCAAGACAACTGACACCATTGGATAAGTGGGGACAGATTGCTGTAACTGAGCTGTGTCCTTGGCTACTTCACTCTTCTGCAGCTGATGAGTGATGTGTAGAAGTTTCACCTGCTCCCATTTTATCTATTTGTTGTGGGCAAGTTTGTGACTCATTAGCAGAGCCACATAATTCTATTTTGTCTCGGACTGAATAACTTTTCCTCCTCCTCCTCCATCCTCCCAAGAATTTTCAAGACAGAGGCATCTCCATACATGAATATTCATGAGGCCTTTGGGAAACATTTATGCAAATAAATATCCACTGGTATGAATGCTTTGGAAAATGAGAATAAAAAGTGAGGGAGAAAAATCTGCATTCTGGTTTCAACAACTAGATGTGGATTATTTTCTTTGCTGAGTATTCAACCAGTTTGACAAACTGGGACTGAGCAGAGCTCTGTGGCTTTGCCTAGGTAGAGATTGGCACATTCTGGTTCGTGGTTTGCTGGTGGACCACAGCAAAAGTAAGTGGTGAACTGTGAAATCATCTTTGCATTGTAGTGACTTCAGTCCCAAGGGCTGAGAAGAGGAAATTTGAAGGGTTAACAGCCATTGTCTGATGAGAAATACTTAGAGTACTCTGGAATGATAGAAATGAGGGAAAGGGGAGTGTTTAAAAAATAACCAAACCCACAACAGTTCTCTAGTTTCCTCTTTGGAATTCCTGGGGGCCAATATAACCAAGTTTGACAATGCAGATTTCCTACCTGCTCCTCAGAAGCTGTTATGAAAAGTCATAGAATCACAGACCCTTAGAATCATTTTGCTTGGCAAAAGCCTTTGAGATCATCCAGTCCAACCATTCTCTGATTCTCCCAAGTCTGGTGCTAGACCATGTCCCTCAGCACCACAGCTCTGCATCATTAGACTTTCTCTTTTGAAGCTCTTCATACCCAGGCTTCAGCGTTGAGGACAGGTCTTATGAGGAGCAGCAGAGGGAACTGGGGCTGTTTAGTCTGGAGAAGAGGAGGCTGAGGGGAGACCTCAATGCTCCCTACAACTTCCTGAAAGAAGATTGGAGTGAGGTTGGGGTCATCACAGAAGCAGAGAACCATAGAACGGTTTAGGTTGGAAGGGACCTTTGAGATCATCTACTCCAACCTTTAAATCTCCCCTTTGACTCCTAACAAATGCCTGAGGGAGGAAATAAAAAAAAATTTTAAAAAAAGAAAGAAAAAGAGAAGATATTTTGGCCCCAACTCACTCTGCCTACCTTTGGCTAATTATTATTTAAATTAGGAGAGCAGTCACACTGGGTTGTCTTTACCTGTCAGGGAAGACAAAAAGTGATCACCATGGAAGGGTATTTGCTTTAATACTGCCACAGGCAATACTAACATGGGCCTGGGGCATTCATAATGGCTATCTCAATTCAGTTTCTTCAGAATTCTACATCTTGGTAGGCAGCTGGCATGTGGAGGCTACTCCATATTTGTTACTGTGACAGCTCCACTCCACCTTGTCCTAAGCTAACTGAATCAGATTTGGTGATTGTCCTTATGAAAACTGGATCTTGTCTGGGCTTGGCTTTGAGACTGTTCTGCAGAAGGTGCTGGGAGCTGCTCTTGAAGTAGTCTGAGAGCCAGAGACCTTCAGCAGAGTGTTGCCTCAGGATGTACATCTTAAATGAGGAAGTTCTTGGCAGAGAGAGTGATTGGCATTGGAATGGGCTGCCCAGGGAGGTGGTGGAGCCACTGTCCCTGGAGGTGTTCAGGACAAGCCTGGATGGGGCTGCCATGATCTGGTTGATTGGATAGGGCTGCGTGCTAGGTTGGACTGGATGAGCTTGGAGGACTCTTCCAACCTGGTTGAGTCTATGATTCCAAATGGCTTTTATTGCTTGTTTGCCAACACAATGCCTCAAAACATGTCAAACAACTCAGTGAACCTGAAACATTTCCCATGTTAGCTGAAAACACTGCCAAAAGCTCAGAAAAGGATGTTTTGTAGTTTTGTATAACACAGACATGACTGTCCCTGTGAGGCACAAGGTGTGGTGCTGAAGGAATTGCTTTTCACCTCGTGGAAATTACCAAGTGGAAAGCAAAAGGATATCCAACTCTCCACTATGCTTTCAAGTTTCTATTAGTTCCAGATCTTTTATTCCCTGGACTTGTGTATGAGATCTTTGCCTGGAATTTGTACTGACTAGACAGAAGAACAGGAGTGAATCCAAATAATTTACAGGGCTGGGGTTTGGCTGTAGCCTTCACCAGCAAGGTTTCCTATTTCTCTCTGTCAACTTTTCTTATAGTCTTTCTGGATGAAATTTTCTTGGTGCCTAAGTTTCACAATAACTTTCAAGATCAAAGCTCAACATGCAGAAATCATTGCAGGCTGGGAGGTTCAACACAGGTAAATGGTGCTCTGGAGAGGATCAGGCTTGAATTTTCCACCAAGACAAGGATTTATTTTTGGTGTGGCCAACTGAATCAGGATTTCTCATCAAGTGCATAGTAACATATCCCAGCAGATAAGAGTTTCCCTCCCAGTAGCCAGAATCTAAGTGTTGGGTCAGACTCTGAAGCTGCAGTAGCTGCTGTCAGTAAGTTTTAAGATGTGCTGCACACCCTGCATGGGCAATGCCTGGGATTGTGCCTACCTTTGAGTTCCTGCTGATGCACTTGGCAACCCAACAAAGGGGAGAGTAGAACTGTTGGTCACTTCTTCCACTAGGTGTCAATGAGCACCAGGGGCAGTATTTGTGCTTGATTTCTGGCACAGCCACCTCCTGCCGTCTTAACACTTGAGCTTTTTCAGGTTCTCTGGTCTCTGGTCCAATGATTCCTACATCCCTAAAAATATCTGAACTTAGTCAGCCAAAAGGGAAGTCCAAAACCTGGAAAACAACTCATTCGTTTCCAACCTATTTGTTTTTTCCAGGTGGTCAAACAGGGATAATGCAGACATCACTTGCTCTTATACCTAAGACTGGTAGTAGGTTTTAAAGTTAGGTGAGAGAGGGGTTGTTTAAAGCTGCCCAGAGAGGTTGTGGAGATGTTCAAAACTCTCCTGGAAATGTTCCTATGTGATTTTCTCTAGGGGATCCTTCTTTAGATAGGCCCTGGACTAGATGATCTTCAGAGGTCCCTTCCAACCCCTGCCATTCTGTGGTTCTGTGAGTTACAGAAACAGCTTCAAATTGTGCCTGTGTCTTTTTCCTGATGGTTTTGTTTCATGGTGCAGTGTCCCTGAGTGTGTGTGGTGCCCCTGAGCAAGGCTTTTGCCCATTTCTTCTGTTTATGAGGTTGTTGTGCAGAAGAGGAGGGCAACAAAGCTGATTAAGGGTCTGGAGAATAAATCTGCTGAGGAGTGACTGAGGGAGCTGGGGATGGGTAGTGTGAAACAGAGGAGGCTGAGGGAGACCTCATTGCTGTCTGCAGCTACCTGAAGGGACATTGTGGAGAGGCTGCTGCTGGTTTCTCCTGACAGATAATTGGAGACAGAACAAGGGGGAATGGCCTCCAGCTGAGGCTGGGGAGTTTTAGATTAGACATTAAGAAGAAGTTTTTCACAGAGAGAGTGGTCAGGGACTGGAATGAGCTGCCCAGGGAGGTGGTGGAGTCACCAACCTTGGATGTGTTTAAGGGTAGTTTGGATGTGGTGCTTGGGGCTATGGTTTAAGGTGAATCTTGTAGAGTAGGGTTCTATGTTTGGCTTGGTGACCCTGAGGGGCTTTGCCAACCTGCATGTTTCTGTGATTCTCTGAATTACCCCAGGGGTTTGCTCTGCTTTGATGACCACAGCCTCCTGTTCTGAGGGGGAGAACGAGGCAGTGCCTGAATGTGCAGAGAATCCTGACAGCCCTGCAAGCATAGCAGCCACTATAGATCACAAGGTGGATGCCAACTTCCTCTGGTCTGGTGGGAAAGCCAGGAAAGTGGCTTAGCTGCTGTAATTAAAACTATGCACTGCAAACACTCAATGGGTTGAATGCTCACCCCTGCAGGTGTTTCAAAGAGGTAGAGATGTGGTGCTGAGCTTCATGGTTTAGCCCCAGCCTTGGTAGAATTAGAGCATGGTTGGACTGGATGAGCTTAAAGATCCTTTCCAACCTAAATGATTCTATGATTTTCTCATTCTCAGTGGCTTTCATGAGAAGAGCTAAAGCTGTACCAGGACAGCCATGGCCACGTGTGGCTGTGCTGAGGTACCACATGTGTGTGTGCACTCTAAGCACGTGGCTGTGTGGAGAATGAACTTTGAGGATGCAAATCAACAACCTGCTTGCTGATTTAAATTGGAAGGTGGTGTAGAAAACAGACTTTCAAGGTTGGACTAAAAAAAGCCTGAGAACTCCAAGTCAAAAAATAACTGACTGCATTCTTTTCTCTGTGATGAGGGAAGATCTCCCTGAGATAAAACCACAGAATAACTGTTTGGGTTAGAAAAGACCTCTAAGATCATCAAGCCCAAACATCAAGCCAGCACCAGTGTGCCTATTAAACCATATCCCAAAGCCCCATGGCTGCATGGTTTTTGGAACACTTCCTTGAGAGATCTTCCTTGTTTCTGGGTCAGAAATGCGACAGAAATAACCTGGTGGCTTTCTCCCAGTCTCAAACTGTGCAGACGGAAGTATTTAATGATGTTTACACTCATTGCTCCCTTTGTAATTGGAGAAGTTTTACTGTTTGTGTTCTACTCCTTTTGAACTTCAGAAGTGTGGTGTCTGGAGCCTTTGAGAGTCATAGAATCAGTCAGGGTTGGAAGGGACCACAAGGATCAGCCAGTTCCAACCCCCTGCCATGGGCAGGGACACCTCACACTAGATCAGGCTGGCCAGAGCCTCATCCAGCCTGGCCTTAAAAACCTCCCAGGGATGAGGCTTCCACCACCTCCCTGGGCAACCTGTTCCAGTGTCTCACCACCCTCATGGTGAAGAACTTCCTAACATCCCCAAGCACAAATACAGGCTGGGTGGTGAATGGCTGGAGAGCAGCCCTGAGGAAAGGGACCTTGGAGTCTGGGTTGATAAAAAGCTCAACATGAGTCTGCAGTGTGCACATGCAGCCCAGACAGCAACCGAGTCCTAGGCTGCATCAAGAGCAGCGTGGCCAGCAGAGCAAGGGAGGTGATTCTGCCCCTTTACTCT